>WWET01000595.1:445342-461372 GCA_011038615.1 Limnodynastes dumerilii
ATTAAAAAGACACGAAATTATATTAATATCAGTTCCCTCCCCGCAGACTAACCCTAAGTCTCCCTTTCTGAGATCTACCCCCTCCACGCAGCCTAAACCTAAATCTCCCCTTCTGTGATCCATCCCCTCCCTGTAGCCAAACCCTTCTAAGCTCCGTTCCCTCCCCGCAGCCTAATCCTGTCCGGTCATCAGTAAGCATCACAAAAATAGATGACAATAAAAATTGTTAATATGTCGAGTTGGGGTTATATTTTTTAGTCATTGAGAATTTATTTTTGTCGATAATTTTACTATTCGATCATTTTTGTTGTCGGTATTTTTTCCATGTTAGGATTTCTTCAGTAGAGAATCTCATGAAGGTATTTCTTCCGTTGGGATTATTTGCACCGGGAATATAACTACCACCAGATCGTTGCAAATACAAAGATGCCTGGACAGTGCAGCCCACTGCTTCTAGATCTTTGGCTTGGAGATCTGATGTGTGGATCATCCCCTTTATATTACACAAAAACTTTTTTGTTCGATTTTAAAGCATATTAATTATAAGAAATTAGACTCCTAGGAACGAAAAACCACTTGCCTGATTCTAATGAGATTTTTCTAGTGCCTACATTTTCACCACTACACTCATGAATTTCCCATTAACTTTTCCTATTCTAAGTAATAAACAGAGCTATATATAAATGTATAATGCATTTATAATAAAGAACATAAAAAGAATTAAATGTATTTTCTTCTTACATTAAGGGATTGCCTTGGGGGACCATATTGATAATGAAACTGAATATCAATGACCAAGTTACACAAGTCCTCTTGTCTTTGGAGGAACAAGCAACAGGCCTCTTCACAATGACTGAGCAAAATTCAGAGTTGTAAATTGTACTAGTTTAGTTTAGAAAACAAAAAAAAAAACAATCTTGCCACCTCCTCCATATTACATAGAAACATAAAAAGTGACGGCAGATAAGAGCCACATGGCCCATCTAGTCTGCCCATTTGTTTATTGAAAACTATACTGACCCTAGACCCTATTTACCCTCAATTTGGTTTACATTTATATTCTCCACACTCCCGATCTTTAATTTTACCTTGTTGCTATTTTGCGTATTTTACTTGCCTCCAAAATTAATAGTTCATTAACAATGGTCATCAGTCTCACTGATTTTTAATCATGTAGTAACAAATTATGTACCATAACCAGTCAGTGATCAAACAGACCAAGCCAGCCAGAACTTCCTTCTCTTCTACATGAGTTATGTAAAGCGGTCCATTTTTTTCATTGCTTTATTAGATAGTCACCTTTTTTATACTCTTTACATTTTTATCAGGTTGGACACGTCAAGTATAATCATCGGAAAAATAATGATAAACACTACAAAGCAGTCATGTAATGATTAATAAGAACATAACATAATATTTTAAGCATAGTCAAGAAAAAAAAGAAAAAAAGGAGATATGTTAAGTGTCCTTTTTATATTTTATAGAATAGTGTTGAACAATAGAATTTAGAAGACAAAAAGTAAAGTCCAATTAGGAGCTAGGGTGGTATAGTATAGGGTAGTATAGATGCGAAACAAAGGGGAAAAAATTAAGGAAGGGCGATAGAAGAAATAGAAAAAGCAAAGATGTGGTGCCCTGATAGGAAAAGAAGAAATGAAGCGATTAAGTAAGGTAAATATTCAGGAATAAGTATAAAAATATTGGTATGCAGCTACTAAAATAAGCCGCTCAGGGTTCTTAGGTTTTGAAAAAAGATGTAGCTGAATTATGGATTATGCAAGACTTACAGTATAGTCAATTTTATAGATGTACCCCATTTTTTTTAAAACCATGTGAATAGTTAAAGCTTTTAGCTGGCGCCAGTTTGAAAGCAAAAAGTGCTTTGGGACCCATCGGAACGTCAGAGTTTTAACAGCTACATGCTAAGTCATATTTTGATTGCATAAATCTGGAAATCACCTGACATGCCTGCTCTTGCTAAGGTTCTTTCAGTTTCAGTATAGTCATGACATGGAGACCAGTGTGGAGCCCGATTTCATGTCAACTTTTTCACACTTGGTTAAATGGCTTCCTTTGACTCCCCCCGCCCCATAATACACTGTGTTATTAGTAACTATTGTTTACAAATGCTACCCAATTCAATAAAAACAATGAAAAAATAAGTGTTTGGGGGAGAATGGAATAGGTACTGAAAGCAATTCAGATAAAAAGATTTGAACAGCAATCCAAAGCACCCTGATGTTAGGATTATGCCACCCAATATGCATATAGGTAACACTCGCAGCACACCCCCTCAAACAAGTACCTGGAATGCTGGGAGTAAGTGTGGAACTAGATACCATCTGCATAAAGGTTTGTATCTATATCTATCTAAAGGTTCCCCAAATCCTCCACTCATGCAACTTTATGGAAACCTGTATTCTCCACTGATACTTGGGCTAGCTCTCTTACAGCCAAGGAACCAGGCTTTGTACTTGAATATAGTACCTGTATGTTTTACTGCCTTACTATATAAATAATATATATGAATAATATTCCTACTAATATTAATTGCAGCAGCACCAGAGTTATTTATCGTAGTAAAGAAATTACATAGAATACGTAGCTGGCAGTGAAAGTGTAATTCTCTGCAAATAAGGTATTACCAGAATGAAGTACAGAAGAAAGAAATCAAAGACAAAAGTATTACACAAAACCAAGAGAGAAGACATAATCACAAATCAGATGTATGGGATGAGTCAAAAGAAAGATTTTACACTTGAAAATGAAAATAAATAATTTGTTACATGACATCATTAGAAAAACTAACATTTATTTATTCTTCTTTAATGTGAATTAAGTTAAATGCCAAATTTCAAACATTCAAACTAAATCTGCAAATGCATTACCCCCCTCCCCCACACACACACAAAACAGCCACATCAAAAGCAGATTATGTAAATATTAAACAATGATTGTATTTCTGAGGTATCCAGATCAGATATTTTCCATATTACAGCATCATGATTCTTGCTAGTAAAGGTAAAGCTATCACTGCCTACTAAACGTTTGGGGTGCAACCTGCGTCATCCCGTTAAATTCCACAGGAAATGGAAAGATTAAACATTGTATGTTCTATATATACACAACTACTTCTACTACTTCAGGCTTAAATAACAAACACTTTCTTCATACTTCTACAATTACAGTTTTTTATTAAATGTATCAATCTCAAGACATTTTTTATACAAAAAAATAAAATATGTATACATCATTTATTACAATTATGCAAACAGTTGACCGAAGTAGAATAGGCTGTACACTACTAGCATGGTTGTATAGGATAGTTAAGGAGCAACCAACGCAAGTGCATCTGTTACGCAATCTGACATCTGACTCTACTTGGGACTTCTTGACTTCTTAGAGCCATTGCAACACAGAGAAGCCATGGTTGAAAAAGCCAAATTTTACAAGCTGTTAAAATTGTAACTGCCTTACCAAGAAATAGCTTCTGACAAAAGATTTAGTTTTACAATATACAGTATAGGTATACTAATGGACTGCATACAAATCGAGACTTTTGACCTGCCATCATTTTAAGTTTGCACTATACACTATACTTAAGTAGGGTATTGACCTCTGAAGTCTGTTTGTGCGAAGGAGTGGTTAGCACGGATGTGTGGATATTGCAGGGATCCAATCAGATTTCCGAACGCAGAACAATCTGTGCATTGGATGCGACCCACGATGCTATATGATCATACAAAATGGTCCAACAAATAGGAATTTTAACCAGCTATGCTGAAAAGTTGATATGGTATGATCAAAATTTTACCATAACTTGGTCCCCCTCCTGATGAAGATGCCTGGGAAGCCATCAGGACCCAAGTAGCTAAATCCTCAATCTCCACTAGAATTAAAGAAAATGCATATAAGATATACTATAGATGGTATCTCACCCCTGAAAGGCTCTCTAAAATGTTTCCTACAACTTCCCCCCTGTGCTGGCGGGGATGTGGAGAGCCTTTCTCCACATTTGGTGGACCTGCACTGTGATCTCTTCCTACTGCGATAGAGTATGCGTGCTCTTAAATTCTATTCTCCCATTTCCAATCCCATGGACGTGGCTCCTATGCCTTCCTGTACCAGATCTTGACAAACACTCTAAGCTTATCTCCAACATTCTAGCAGCGGCCAAACCTCTTATAGCAAAATCGTGGAAATCACCACGAGCTCTGCAAATGTTGGCCCTCTTGGCTTGTGTCTGGTTTGTCGCGAGCATGGAGAAAATATCTTATCATCTACGTGACCACGACAACCTCTTTTACCTTGTTTGGTCCTTCTGGCTGGAAGCTCAATCCAACCCCTCTCTACACCTTCTCTGAGAGAATAACCGATACCCCTTCATCAACCTCACTTCCACTTCTTCCCCTAGCATTATATGCGGCGACCCTGCTATCACCCTCCCTTCCCCCCATTCATGTCCATTTTCCTATGGACTCCCCATACAATGCTGCTTTCCTCCTTCCATGATCCATCCTCATCACTTTTCTTGGATCTCCCCCTCTATATAATTTAAAAGTGTTCTATTTGAAATGTTTTTTGATGCTACCTGTATCAAGCTCCCTGTTTGTGGCCAACTGAATGTTATTTTCTTACCATATTGTAAACTGGGCATCACGTTAATAAAGAAAGTTAACCAAAATGTTACCATAACATTAAATTAATTAGACTAAACAATTACAATTAGAGTGTGCTGCAGAACAGTCATGATATATGGCTGCATACAGTTAGCCCATGGATCACAGTAGTTCACACAGGATATGGTCATTTTATATTACCATGGAAAGTCACACATGCCTTATTTGACAGTGAGGAGATCATTTTCAGCTGGTTTGTGGCTAAAACATAAATTAAAGAACTTATAAAGAGATGTATATTTTTGGGCATGTGCTACACCATCAAAATTCAAAATTTTATCTGACAGTTATTATATTGTAATGCTGACACTTTCCAAAGTGGGTGAGAAGAATAATCCACAGAAGCTTTAGAAGAGAGCGGTAGAAACAAAAGGTTGTTGACCTGGGGAACAATGTCATTCATAAGTCAACCTTTTACCCTTGTTCACATAATATCTGTATAATTATTGTAGTGGTCCACAATGACACAGTCAACCTTATGTGATCAATTGTTTCTTTGTCAACTTGATGACAAGAGATGACAAGATGACCACAAATGACTGAAATCCATATGTATAATATTAAACTAAAATGTAAAATGTAAAACAACCATAGGTTTAGTTATACATGTATAGGTATAAATGGCTAACAAAAAATCTCTACAAATGTTGAATATTTCATTACTTAAAATATTACTTTACAATGTGAACAGCTATCTATACTAGAAAAAAAGTCAAACAATATTTAATGCTTTAAACAGATAATTTGCTGAAGGAGGTATACATGTAATTAGAGCTTATGTCACAAGTTCTAATGGCAGGAGAATAACCTTAGAATAAAACAGGGCATTGTTGGGTGGTGTTGAAACAAGAACTAGTGACCTAGATGGTATGAAACAACCGAGACTGCCTAACCTATTAAAAAGTACCCACGACTTCTGAAAACACTACTGCCCACAATGAAACATGAACAAGGTGTATTTAAAAACAAAACCCCAACTGAACTTACGGTTTCCCACCCTTGGCAAACCACATAAAGCATCTTGGTGTGCTTGTGTTTTGGATGGATTTTATCCAACTGTGGTTATAATTTAGTAGTTGTACTTGTAGACGCAATGTTCTCTCAATTATGAAATACAGTAATTCAAATTCCTGTATGTGCCATCAAGGTGAACTGAAAACAATAAAAATAAAGCATTTTACAATAAACGGCAAATGACCCTCTGATTCACATAGAATAACCTGCTATATCATCACAAGATACTGTAGGTATATCCATGTCTGAGGGACCTCCGGATTGAGGGCCTGATTCAGAGATCCGCTGCCGATGGGATCTCAAATATACGCATCTAAGTGGCAGGTCGGAGCAGGTTACAACCCACTGAATAAACAGTCACTCCCCTTGCAAACAGCGGCGGATCTTAAAGTTAGACCACCATTGACTAACCCTAACTCTGCGCTGTCATTTGAGATCTTAAGTGAATTAGTTGCGTTTATTTAAGATCCTAAGTGTCTGCTCGCGCCCACTTTCCCTCATCTCAATGCCTCCCCCTCCCATATTTATGCAAATCCTTCGGGTCCTATATTTACGCAGCACTTCAGATCTTAAGTGCTTGCGATCGATTCACAGGTCCGCGCTTACCAAATTTAGGATCCTAACCTCTACGTAGATGGCGTTGCACTATTACTACGCATGCACAATGATGCGAATTTCTTAAGATCCTAAATATACGCACCTAAATAGCGATAATATTGTATCTCTGAATCAGGCCCTGAATGAATAGGGTTTGATACTTATACGTCACTTTCTGATGCCTATACAAAATGTGATGCTATCAATGCGAAGTGAAAATCTTTTATACTTTTGTATCTGGTTAACTACTCACATGTTTAAATTGTATACGATATGTTCTAACTGTTGTTCAGCGCTTTAATTGGATCTTTGCATTACATCTGATTCACTACTGGTTACCAGGTGAAACACAGGCAAATATAACAACTGTAACATCTGTGATGAATGAGTATAACTTGCAAATGTTACTGAAAATGCTGTTATTGTCTGAAATGCTCTAATAAAAAAAGTTTATAAAAAAAAAATTCACCAGCAGGTTGGGAGACATGATGTTACATGTTATTTATTTATTCAGACCTTTATTACTGATAATGAAAGGGAAATGAAGAAGGTTCTTTGAATGTTCTGTTAAACATTTTAAGAGTGAACCAGTTACTGCATATCTCTGCTCTTGTTTAAAATGTATTGCAATCAATAGCTTGTGACTACAGAACACAAGCTCTCATCATTTTATACAAGCATGCAAAAGAACTTCAACAATCATGGCAGAATTTCACTCTGTTAAAATTGAGACATATACAGTAAGAATGACTATTCTCAGCTTTAAGATGGTTACACAATGCACGATTCATAAGAACACTGTGACATGATTTAAAGGCAAAGAACCATATTCAAGCTTAAGAAGCTCCGGCTTCTTAAGAACGTTCTTTTAAGAAATGACCTACTACACATACATAGTAGGTTATTTATGCAATCTACATACCATTTAGGTACATAGATTGACTATGTGCGGTCTTTAAAGGCTGCACGTAGATATTTAAGAGGGAAGAGGCATGCCATGGCAGCCTCTGTTCTTTTTTTAAGAAGAGTGGGTGGGAGGGGGATTTAAATTAGTCGGGGAGGGCGTGGGGAAGGGATCTTCATGAGTATTTTCCTACTTATTAATGAAAATACACATGGTTACTTAAGGAAGCCCCATAAAAATTCAAAAACCAGGGTGGGTTGCAGGTGAGTTAGCTGCGGATACTGGAACAACATCGTTGATCAGTACAATTAAGACATTTAAAAAATCAAGTTAAAGGATGCAACACACCTTTAAACCAATAGACAATATCGTACTTGCTAATACTAACACTCATTTATTGTGATCTGTGGATGGAGTGTGTACCTAGCTTTACTGTCCCCTCACATTAAGAGCTTTCTCAAAGAATGCAATCAAACACCATTATAAAAGAAAAGAAATTAGCATTTCATTTTTAAAGAAAACTTTTAATTAAATACAAAATTTGCCAAATCTTGCTCACCAGAATAATTTTCACTCCATGGAAAATTTAAAAATGTAAAAATTCCATATTTCCAATAGAATTTTCTTTCATTCTTGGTAGTGACTGTAAAACTTTTTTTTATTTTCAAGCAAGAGAAATTAAGTTAAAAAAAAAATAAAAATGATTGAAATGGCACCCCCTCGTGTGTCAAACCTCCAGATGCACTGTCTATGCTCTGTCTCCTCTATGTCTATCCTCCAGCTTCAGTTCTGTTTTATCCCCCTTTCTATCTTCTATGCATGTCTCTCATTCGGCTCCCATTCTGCCATGTCCTGTTTTGTCCTCTGCCCTGCCTCCTGTTCTTCAATGTCCACCTCTGTCCTGCCTCATGTGTCTCTCAGCACTGACTCCCGTACTGCTCTGCCCCCTTCCCTTCTCTTTTATCTTCTGTGCGGAGTCTCTCCTTCAGCTGCTATTCTTCCATGTCCTGTTTCGTTCTCTGCTCTGTCTCCTGTTCTCCCCTGCTGTCCTCTTTTCTGCCTCATTTGTCTCTCAGCCCTGACTACCGTCCTGCTCTGTCACCATCTGTCTTCCTATTTGTTTTCTTTGTGTCTCTCTCATTCGGCTCCCAGTCTGCCATGTCCTGTTTTGTCCTCTGCTCTGCCTCCTGTGTGTCTCTTCTTCAGCTCCTGTTCTCCACTGTCCCCTTCTGTCCTCTGTTTTGTCTCTTGAATGTTTAAGCACTGACTTCTGTTGTCTGCTCTCCCTCCTGTTGCTCCTCCTGTGCTCGTTCCCCTTTACCAGTGTCTCTACTTTACTGTTATATTTGCCTTGTCCCTGCTCCTGCATGTCTCTATCCTTTGCTCTGTGTCCCCCTCTGCGCTCCCTCTCTCACATTGCATGTGCTGCCCCTTTGTTGTGTCTTGCTCTGTCTTCCAAATATCCACTAGCTTCACCACTCAACTGTAATGACTTTTACTTTTACTAGGGATAGTGTTAGTGCTAGGTGTAGGGTTAAGGATAAGTGCCATATGTATTGTAGATAGTATTGTAATGTCAAACAGAGTAAGTGTAATTATTACAATAGTCTAACCTCGATCATGTTATCATCAAGGTTAGAAAACCTGTCAGCCATTTAGGTTTCCAAATCTCACAACCTTCTGCATCCCATGTCAAACCCCCAAAAAAAGTAGACAACGCCAGCCAATCTGGTCAGTGTCTTGCCAATTTAGCTGATCATTACTGTCCAAAATTGATCAACCAATTTTGACCTGCTTTAAAACACCAAAACCAATAGTACTGGCTGATATTAAGCAGCTGCTATATGCTATGTACTACATGACAAATAAAGATAAATTGCATCTCTATGAGGAAAATAAAGAATAAATCTCTGCCATTAGGCTAATGCCACTAAGAAACCTTAATGTGCTACAAGTAATCCAGTTCAGATGGTAAGTGTGCAAACCAAGGGTAACATTATTAAAACATCATAATTGCATGTGCACACAGAAAATACAGGACTGCACCTATATCTTATTGCTGCTTATGCTTGCAAAATTAGTGCATAAACATATGAATCCCTTTAACTTTTTTGAAAGATCAACCATGCACTGGTAGTCAAGACATCATCACGGTGGTGTGCATAAAACCAATGGCTTACTTCTTAACAGGCTCCATTTGGTGCTCCAATTGGCTCTCCTGTTGTTGTAAAACTACAAAGCCCAGCATTCTGTTTAATGTATTAGCTGTGCCTATGAAGGACATGAATTCTGGGACTCGTAGTTTCAGAATATATTTGTAGAGGTAAGTGTATTGTATGTATGCTTTAATGGTTGTACCAGACTGTCATAGCAGGTATAGGATTTGTTTGACCGTGTATATATAATATTAGATTTTAATTTGGCTCCTATGGTGTTACTAAAGATTTATACTGAGCTAGTAGACTACAGTCCTCTGTACATGCATTGATGATATTACAGTAATGAACACACTAAGAAAGATACTTTAACCAACAAAAAGGCTTACAAACAAGGGTATTAAATCATACCATCCTCCCTTCCCCACAAGTAGCGTTACTTCATCTCTACCCAGATGATCTCCCTAAAGAGAAACGGTACCTTTTTGGTCATATCCTAATTGCCACTAGAGCTGCAATTGCCCAGCTTTGGAAGTCAGCGGACCCCCATACCCTTCCCAAAATAATTGCTAAAGTCACGCAAAATCACACCATGGAAACACTCCTGGCTGAATATCGGGTTTCCACCTCCTGTCCCCTCTTCCAATGGCTCCCCTGGACAGATTACCTCCATGAAGTAAGTAGGCAACAACCAGCGTCTACTTAGTCCCTGCACTCTGCTACACACTCCTGCTACACAGCGTTTATTGTGGCCCCTCTAGGATTTCCCGGCCCTGGGCTGGGTGGTACGATTGTGAGGGTTCCAGTCAAGGCATGGGCCCTCTGTTAAAACCCGTCCGGCACTCTGTAGGGCCTCTTTACTTTGATATGTCAATGTTGTTCCATTGTCTGTATTGTTATGTTCTGCATAATATGATGTTCCCCTTCCCTACCCCTTCCTTTCTGTACCCCTTCCTTTTTACTGTTATAAAATCAATAAAAATTGGAATTTTAATAGACATTCATTATATAATTTTCTATGCAAACATCTGGAAATTTGCATGCGCTTGAAATAGAAAACTTAATGTAGCCCTTGGCTGTGGAAATTCATGTCCATGTGAAAGGAAGTGGTTACAATGGTCTGGATAATGCAGCTAATCTTTTACACAGGAATCCAATCACACAAAAAGCATAAGTGTGGATCCAGCCCTTAATCCTTATTGGTGTATGGGGGAGCATTGCCAAATAAAATAATCAAAACCTAATCAAGCTGGACTTGTATGCATACATAGTTACTTCTGTAATTTTCTTGTCTGCTTTCAAAATGCTTAAAAGTGAGTGATGTAATCATATGGGACACTGATCTTGACATAAGATTAATAATAAGGGGCCTGATTCAGAGATCCGATATTAGCGATAGCTAGGTGCGTATATTTAGGGTCGGATCGATTTTGCATCAACTGCGCATGCGTAGTAATAGTGCAACGCCATGTACGTTGAAGATAGGGTTGGAAATGCCTTAAGGTCGGACTTGTGTATCGGTCGGGAACAATTGTGATCCTAAATCCAGCGGAAATCTAGGAACTAAAGGATTTGCATAGGAATGATCGGGGGGAGGCATTGAGATGAGGGAAAGTGGGCGCGATTACAGACATAGGACCCTAAATATACGCAACTATTGCACATAAGGTCAGAAGTGAGTGCAGCCAGATAGGGCAAGTCAATGTAGGTGGAAGTTTAGGTCCAGCCAGAGGTTGTGAGGGGAGTGACTGTTTATTCAGTGGGATGTAACCTGCTCCGACCTGCCACTTAGATGCGTATATTTGCGATACCATCGGCAGCGGATCTCTGAATCAGGCCCAAGATTCTTATTTGCATTAAGACTTATGATCAACATGAATGTAACAAAAAAGTCAACCAAAAGCAAAGCAAAGTTTACAGTGATTTGTATACTGTACAAAATACATAATGGTATTTCCTTTTCCGGCTCTTCCGGTGATGTTTGTGTCATCCCATTATTCCAAATATATAAATTCTGTTGGATATCTGTACAGTATGTAGGGAGGCGTAATTTTTAGAACAGACTTTATAGGAAGATAAAGATCTCATATCAGCTGGTAAATTGGTATAGTGTGTACGTGTGAATCGGCACTGTCATTGGAAATTTGTCTGTGAATTCTCACAGACATTTCATGTATAACTATGTGTGTACTCAGCTTTACACTTACTAGAACATTAAAAAAAAATAACTATTTTGATATTTTCAGAAGGTAGTAATAGTATAGCAATATTGATTTATTTTTTTGAACAGAGGGCTGTATAAAAAAAAACAAAAAAAAAACCATTTCTTTCAAAAACAGCATTGATTTCATTGGCTGTAAAACCAGAATTATAGAGCACTGGACCTTCCCAGCATGACAAAACAGGGAGAGTTCTGGAATAAGTTTAGTGCAGAAACATTTCTACTGTTTAAAGGCCAAGAAGAAAACAGAAAAAACCGCACTGAAAATTAAAGTGATCCAGCACCTTTAGCAGGTCTATATAGATCTTACATTTAGCAATATTAAGTATTAAAAATCTTTCAAAAATAGCATTGATTTCATTGTCTGGAAAACCAGAAAACGTGTAGAATGTTCCGAAGGATTATAGAGCACTGGACCTTCACAGCATGACAAAACAGGGAGAGTTCTGGAATATGTTTAGTGCAGAAACATTTCTACTGTTTAAAAGCCAAGAAGAAAACAGAAAAAACCGCACTGAAAATTAAAGTGATCCAGCACCTTTAGCAGGTCTATATTGATCTTACATTTAGCAATATTAAGTATTAAAAATGCAACACACACAGAAATGTAAATGTTTTCTCCGTTTCAGCTTAAATTTAAACTGCACAAAAGTTTCATACAAAAAACCCAGCAGCAGATGTAGCTCTATACTGTGAGACAGTTATCACAAATGGTACTTTCTTTTCTTTTTTGTGGTTATTGATGGTGTTTTGCTGGGACTTAAGAGAACACTTCATCTAAACGAAAATCTGCCAGAAAGAAAAAAAAAATGTCTTGGTTTCACTAGCTTTTCTTATTTCTCTTTTGCAGATAGCTGAGATATCTAAATTAGCTTTTGAAAGTATTCAAAAGACGTTTCGTACACTTTTTACCAGGTTTCTAAAATGTGTTGTGTGCTCTAGATGAAAGTTTATTATTCATTTCTGTGCTATGACAAGAGAGTCAGTGCTAGCTGATCAGCCATAAGTTTAAAAGTCACCCAGAAAAAATATCTGATATCCTATAAAAGAAAATGAGCTTACCTGAGCTAAGTGCATTACTATTCTATCACAAGAGAGAGTCATGGGATACATCAGTCTGTTAAGGTAATCTCAAAATAACATTCAGACATCTTTGTAAGAAACTAAATGTTTCCTCTGTATACATTACAGACATCAGTAGTTACTTGGAATTAAGTAATAGACATAATAAATTGCACTAGGTAATTGATTTTTTTTTTTTTTTTTTAAACAGCACTATGCCACAAGAATGTCCAAGGTTTACACTGGGAACTTTTGTAAAGAAAGCTTTTTACAGTACAGATTACTCAGAGCTGTAATGAAATAGTTTAGTTGGGAATTGGTACGTTAGGTTGCCATGATAAATGGTAGCTGAGATGTGCTGTGAGCTTTCTACAGCTACTAGTTCCTTTTCAAAACCATTTTGGGGGGAATGCAGGAACTATCATTTGATGAATTACAGAGCAAACAAAGATCAAGAAACAGTGCTTTAGAAGAGCTTTTTGCTTAATAGAAAGTTGTTTCATAAGTGTTAGTATGTGTTAGTGTGTCTTCATTCTGATATATACTGAAAGCTAATTCGTCCTCTCTACATTGTTGAACCAAGGCAAAAAATACTTCTGTCTGTAATCTGCATTTGAATTTGTATACGCTGCAAACAAGCTCTGACGTTGTGGTTAAAAAATTCCCTGTGTTTAGCGAGCACTGTGCACGGATATAGGGGAGAAGCATGATAGGAGCTTTAAATGGTGTAAACCAGGACTGAATCAGAGGGACACAGGGGTTTCCATGGCAGTGAAAACCTGGGTCTATGCTGTTTGCTGTAAATGATCACAAGAGCATAATGTAGTAAAAGCAATATATTTACTAGGCAAATACAACTTTCATCATGCTTATGATACACTTTTCTTTCTAGAAGTCAATATTATTCATATATTCTGGTTGTTTTCTGCCATCTTGGGCTTTGGTTTACCATTCTCATCTATTAAATGAGTGTCCTTATGTTTAGACAAATCATAATACATATGAAGCACCATTAAAACGACCACGCTTTTCGTCATTGTTCTTCTGCACCTGGAAACATGCAATGTCATACTGCAACAGAAATATGGAGGCTGCTTCTCATCTGAGTCATTCCACAATACAGATGAGAGACGCCGTCCTAGGCACACATTTCTCCAGCAGTCCTGCACTCAGCAGCTCGTCCATTGTGCCATATTTCTGTTTGTCTGTCTGCCTGCCTACCAGCTAACAGAACGTCAGCAACTGCTAGATTCTGACAATGTGGCAGCCTTTCAATCACATATAAATCTCTATACTTGAATATGGTGAATGGCAGAGCCATAAACAACTTATATATAAAATTCACTAACAAAAATTCACTTGGCATTGCCCAGTGTTTAAATAATCAAGTTATTAATAGCATACTGCGCAGCTGCTTGATGATATGTACAGATTTTGTTAACGTAATTTATGGCCCTAAAAACATAGCTCCCAACATTTCAAATCCAAAAATCAAGAGAAAGTAAGCTCCACCGCTTTGTGCACAAACACCACCCACAACTGACCTTCATTTTTCAAACCACACCCTCTTTTCCATAAGCCCTGCACCCTTTGCAGCCAGCAATTTTGGACAGATGCACAGGTGTATTGCCAACTGTCGCTTATGCATGGCTTGATGGATCTGGACAAACCTTGGTACACATACACTTCATTATCCAACCTAAAATACCTTCAACCAAAAAATCCACCACTTCCAGGGCCAGGGCCAGGGCCCCAAAACTGTAAAAAGTTTGAACAAATAAGGTCAGTTGTGGGCAGAGTTTGGCCAGGAAGGGGGCCGTTTCATTTGAATGAAGGACTTGAAAGAAATATTCAGAGTGGTAACTCTGGATAAGACATACTAGGGAGATGGGGTCTCAGTCAGACCTTATATTGGTGTATGCTGGGCAGAACTTTGACACAGGGAGCCTGTTCTGGGCCTTCCACTGGATGGATTTGGATGACATCACATGCTGATTTAGGAGGGACTGTCCTGATTTGCAGGACACAAAAAAAGATGAAGGAGGTTTGGTTTGGAACCATAAAGTCAGTTGTGGCAGGAGTTAGGTCAAAAGGGGTGTGGTTTATTTTCAATGACGCTAAATGACATTATTCAAAATGTAACAGTGATTATAAAGCTGAACAGAAAGGAAAGCTTCGGATTAGGGCTACTCATCCCAAACACAAAAACCACAATGGGCAGCAACCTCATGGGAGTGTTGGAAAAGCTGCTAAGCTGATAATTATTTTTAAAATAATGACAGTTATATCCAACTCATTGATAAGTGAATAACTTGAAGATTTAAAGCCGGGCAATGCCGGGTATTTCTGTTACTTGTAATATAAAAGCAATACACAGCAAAAGGTCTGATCTAAATCATTCAATGTACCAACTTCCTGAGAAGGAAAAGGTGTGATTTGAAAGTACTTTCTATCTGAACTGGATGTATGAGCTATGATAAAGACTATAGCTCAAAAACATACAGTAGAGTTCACAAGCAAGATAATCATTTATACCCCTTTCACATCACCAATAAAAACCCAGGTTGTTGGACACAGAATTGGGAAAAGGCTCCATCAACCAGGATTTGGTGGTGATGTGAAAGGTACCGGGTCATGACATGGGAAAAAAAAGAAGGGTTTCTTCCATGTGCAACCCCGGTAATTGGTGATGTGAAAGGTGCCGACACGGGTTTTTCTACCTGCGTCTCACCTAACACACCTGATTGGAGGGATTTGTTTACTGTTGCTATGACAACAAACAAACCTCTCTCCCGGAGGCCTGGGCAGCCCCTCACACTGTCAGGACAGAATGCCTTTTAGCATGTTATAATAAGAGTTATTTTTTTAACCGTCCTCAGCCTTATTGAATGTGTGCACGGTTAAGCAATTGTTGGGGCCATAGGTAACTTGGTTGTTTGTATGGTACCATTTTTTTGTTTTTACCCAGGAATTTCCCTTGTCTACCCTGCAGCATTTTAAGTTTTTGTTATTTTTTATTTTTTTATGCGAATCACCCTGCAATAACCCGGGTTGAAAATCCTGGGTTATTGCAGGGTGGTGATGCCAAAGTGGTATTATTCCAGGTTTAAATATAAAAAAAGATGTGCACGATTCCAGCTTCTCTGGTAAAAGAAAAAAATAATAAATAATGGGGCGGATTCAGACTTGAGAAAACCAGCTCTGCAGTACCAAAAACTCCACATTAGAATTTACCATCTGCACAATGATATGCATAGTGAGTGGGCAGAGTTATTAAAATTGCACTGTAAGGACTCATTTTACAGTACAGTTCAGTATTCTGCATGCACAGAGATGCATGACTACACAGTCCTGACTACACAGAGGAGAGCAGTGGCGAAGAAATAGGTGTCCAAAC
>WWET01000595.1:475273-492592 GCA_011038615.1 Limnodynastes dumerilii
GCACCGGCCCTGTCTCATTGCCTCCACCAGTAGATCACAACCAACAGAACAAATAGTTACAAGAAAGGCAGTTTCTGATGCCTCAAAAGCTTAGTTCCCAGTAGTGCAGCAGCAGCGAGGAGCTCTGCAGTGGGAACGGATGTTTGTAGCCTTGTCAAGTCTGCCCCCACTCAGCTACTATTTAATACCAACCTGCTGACAAAACTTTCTGGGGAAAACACTGAGAATGTTAGTTGCTTTGTGATCTACTGAGAAATTCCATTGTTGGAAGAATGAAAAGTAGAATGCACTACAATGTATTGTGTTGCTACTGTAGAGGACAAGAATTACAGACATTTATTTCACATCTCTAAAAACTTCCACGACTCAGGAGATAACATAAAATATTGTCACTTATTAAGCAAACCTTTTCAAATGAGAACAGTGCTTGCTAAAGATCCCTTGTCTATATTAGCTCTCACACCCTGAACTTAATGAAGAAGACTGACAATTAAGAAGCACAGATCTTTATAAAATATTAAAGAATTCACCATTTACCAAATGGTCTGTATAGGCTTTTACTCTGCCCCCATGTTCTTTTCCACTTGTGTTAAAGCAAGATATCTAGATTTAATTTTACATTAAGTTAAAGCCATATTGTTAGGCAACACCTAAGTAGATAAAAATGAAACTCAGACCACTAACCATTTCAGAGGAATTCCTTCATATTCAAACCAAATCTCGCTTATGTCCTCTGTTCGCATTACTTTCTGGAAATGTTTCTTCACTTTGTCAGTTACCAGGGTTAGATAGCTTACACGGGGTAAGAGGAGCTGGAAAGAAAACATTTTCATTTACTATACCAGCAAAAACACAAACTGCTCTAGCACACAAAGTCTGTTCTATTCAGTTATCATAGGCTCCAAGCACAGGGACCCCTTGGACAATAATGAATACTAGTTTTAAAGAAAAATAAAATCAGTGGTTTAATTGTAGTTTGCTTTGTAAACATCATCTTTCCTGCAAATGCTGTGTCTACGAAGAGTCCAACAGTGACAGTTTTCTTCATCTTCATTTTAACCACCCCCTTCCAGCTACCTAACCTTAATCATCCCCTAACCATCCTTGGCCTGTAGCCTAAACTTAACCCACCCCTAACCATCCCTGTTCCACAGCCCATCCTTAAGCCTCCCCTCTCCACAAGGTAACCCTAACCATCCGTCCAGTAGCCTAACCTTAAGCCTCCCTTCTCTGCAGCCTAACACTAACCAGAACGAGTACCTTCGAAATAAGAACTATCAACATGGTACCTGTTCCAATAGTAAACATGTTTTATTAAAAAGCTGTTACCACGGATACAGTCGCAATTAAGCTATAGGTTGTGTCAGTGTTTAAAATAGGATTGCCACAGCAGCAACTGCATCCCATATTATTTCTTGCTTACAAAATCCTCCACCTATTGTATTTCACTGAAAGCATAACTATTGCAGAGAGACCTAAGACACTACACGGCTCCCATTGTACAACATTCTCTGACCAGCAACCAGAATGAGATGAACGTAAATCAGAATAAATGAGCTTCACTCCCAATCTGATGTACCACTGAGACTACTCCTGTACCTCTGATACAATTGAGGATGTTTTATTGAAGCATTATATTTGTGTCCCCATGGGGAAGGTTTAACAATCTTGACTAGTATTTCATAAATAGAAATAGGATCCTCTTTACCTCTTACGTGCCCCCCCCCCCTAAAACCAGGATTACACCGGCCATACACTGCAGCAACTATTGGTCTGATTATCGCGAGAGCGGATCAATAATAGCTGTAGTGAACAGACAATATTCTTTTTTATGTTGATAGAATGGTACTCAAGGGTCCAATAATTTTAGATTTTGTCCTGCCTAAAATATAGCGTCCACAAGGTAACAATATCCTGCAGTTTGTAGCCACTTCAAATAAACAGATCCTGCACTTTCACCTCCTGGTCGGAGTTTCCTTATGTCCCTGATTTCATTATTTTCAGCATGCACAGCAGTGATAAAGTAATGAAAGCTCCACATTTCTGCAAGGATGCACAGTCGCCTTTAGGTAGTCATTGAGTCAGAGATGCAGTTACTTTATTAGCGGTGTACATGGCAATAATTATGGGGTCTGCGAGATAGGGAAACATTGAAAATTATTAATTATTATTATATTTGCTTTCTCCTCAAATGATATTGGGTTTCTTTTCCGCACCTGTACATGTGTTAATGAGCCCAATGATAAACAATATGTTACGTTTTTATTTTTGCCTGAAGTGTGAGTTGGTAAACTTTTGCATATTATACATTTTTGCTTAAAATGTCATAAATAATATGAGAATTAATGTTCCCGTCTGCATATTGCTGCTGCCCATTGAAGCCCTGAAAATATTTGTTTGTGGTTGGGAACCTGCATGCCAAGATCAGAATGGTCAATGACCTAAATAAAATGCATGCAACAAAAGTCATGTGCAGAGATGGGTAAGGATAAAAAGTTAGCCAATCAAGGCCTGAGGACTGAACCAGAAATGTAAAAAGGCAAAGGTGGAGAACAGGAAATGCGCCTGCCGGATTATCAAAACAGAGAGGGGAAAACACAAGGGACAATTGGGTGCCATATTATAGCCCTTTTTGGAGAAACTCCAGGAATTTTAATATTGTTGGGTATTAACCCTTTATATGTCATACAATAAATCAGTTACGCCTAGCATACCAGCATAAGAGGGCTTTAATTAGACAATTCACTAAGGTTAATAGTCTTAATAGAAGTCTCAAAGCTGAAAGTGAACAAATCAATGTCACTAGATAATATACATATAAGTATACTAAAATAGATGAATGGGAAACACCATTTGCAGAGTCATTCAACCAGTTACTAGTAACAAGAGTAATTCCATTTGAATGGAAAATAGCATATGCAGCCCCAGTGCACAAAAGTGGAAGTAGGAAACAGGGTTACAACTACCAACTGTAACGGATGGAAAACCTATAATATTTCTACATTAACTGTATCATAGAAACAAAAACATGCCCATAAAGATGAAAGGATCTAAACATTTACAGTAGCTTGAAGCATTGGGAATTGAGAGGGGAATGCGATAGAAATTTAGAAATTTTTCAGAGTTTACCCTGGTCCGGGAAGCATTAGAACAAGAGGGCATGAACCAAAATTAGAGGGTGGATGAATATCATGCAGAAATATCACTTAAGTGAAACTGCCATCAAGTTCTATGTTTAAATATGGCAAATCCAGCTATAGAATGCAACTGTACACCCTATAAAACCAGTCTTTCAACTGAGCTCTAAAAAAAGAGCAGAGGACCCAAGCCAGCTCTTGACTATAGGTAATAGAAGGTTACTCAGAGCAATGTGTTACATAGGGAAACATTGTATTGCCCATGGATTCACAAATTGTGAAGTCATTATTTGCAACAATATAGAACATTATCTATTTTATATAGACATAGATAGGCCTTACAGAAAAGTAATGCATGTCTACACCAACGCACTTACATAGTAAGGCTCAGCTTCTCTCTCGGTGAGCTCATCTTGATATAACGTGAAGCATGTTGGTAGTCGCCCATACCAAACGTCTCGAAGTACGTCCTTGTCATCTGTCATTCTTCCAGAAGTTTAGAATGCACATATAGACCAGCTGATTTCATTCACTACTTTATCTCAAATCTCTGTTCTGAAATAAAGTTAAAAGAGGAACATTTACTGAATTAGTAAAATTATGACAAATGATGATAGGTAATTACCAGACTTCAATTCATATCCCTGAAAGAACAATAAATCAACTTTGTTTTACATCATTCACCACATTGAATTCCTTTCTTATGACATGCTTTAACAGCTGATTATAAAGATAAATGTAAATACAGAGGTACTCAATAAAGTTGATCTATGTGGATCAGCATTGTGCAACAGGCTATTGCCTGCTAGTATGCTATCATATCAGTGATGGCTAACCTGTGACACTCCAGGTGTTGTGAAACTACAATAATGCTTTGTCAGGTATCCGCTATGCTTTTGCAGTTAAGGCATGCTGGGACTCATAGTTTCACAACACCTGGAGTGTCACAGGTTAGCCAACACTCTATTACATAGTAGATTCCCTTTGGATGGTTACAGGGCCAGTAAAGTGCATCTGGTTGCCTTCTTCTGTTATCTCAGTCTTTTATATTAGTTTGTCCCTCGACAACCATAGCAAAGGCTGGTAGCTGGGGGATGAGAAATTCCCTGGGTATCAATAGAGCTACAGGGCCACTAAGAGCTCATTTCCAAATGGAAAGTACTGCAGGCACATGAAGGCTTGTCTTGATAAAAAGGGCTATGGGTTACTTAAAGCAGCCATTAGTTGATGTGTTTGTAAATTTGCAGGCACCTATAAGCTCGCCCTCACCTATATTTTGCTAAAACTAGCCTTTGAGGATTATACTGATGCATTTTTTATTTTATTTACTCAAGCCTGTTTACAGTGACATGCTTAGTGTTCAGATACACTGCACATAAGTAAATATTGAGCTGTTCGCTTTTGTTTACCTTTATTGAGAACACATTCAAGTATATTATTTTTATGACAACCCTATCAGAACTGAAAAATGATTTACATAATGTATTCACCTGCAAATTAAAGGATGAATTACTTTGCTAAAGACTCTCCTATTAACTGGGTTTTTTTGTTTTTTTTTAACTAAGCAGATTGGACTATGGAGTCACACCACAACCCCTTGAAACTCTCATATATTGATATGCATTCCCAGTTGGAGAATGTGTGACTTGTGAGCTAGACAGGATTCCCAAACCCCAACCAGGTACCCAGCAGGGGAACAGTGTGGATGAGCCAGATGTGAGCTACAGTATGAATACCTAAGACCACAGGGGGAAAGAGAAGGTGTAATAATGTAAAGTTGGATTTAATTAAAGTGAATGTTTGCAGTTAAGTTATGGCAACTACCCAGAAGATGGTCCCAAACTTCAACTTCAATTTCAATTTTGCCCAGGTCATTCTCCAGGGCAATTCAGAGCCCGGAAAGAGCGCCTTTTCCGGATGAAGTTAATAAGAAGTAATAGGTGTAAGAAATAAGTCTGGGTGGGCCTTTAATGGTGAGAAGAGCATAATCTGGTTAAATGTGCATGATCACCTATGAGCTGCCCAATTCTCCTTTTCTTACTCTGCTAGCAGAGCATGAAGAGGCATACACACGTCTACCAGAGTCCAGTGTAGATGGGAAGATTCAGTAACTTAATCTCAGAGCTGAGACAATACTGAAATTCAGAAAGTATCATCCCGCCCATGGATAAAAGTGTGAGCAGGGTCAGACAATATGCTAAAAAAAAAACTATTCTTCAGGTATGGAACCATTCCGGCATCCCACCATTCACCCTCTTTAAAGATATACTATTCCACCTGTTCCGCATGGACTGGCAGGAATCGTCCTTGGACCATAACAAAAAAGTTTGGCATTGTTATATAAATTTTCTTCTACAACCCACTAAAGAAAACATACATAATTGTTTTGCTGAAAATGGCTGGTATGCCACCCAGGTATTTATGGGGGGGGGAACACCCAATTCAGTTGTAAGAAGAGTGAATAGAGGACTAGAAGTGTTTAATATAATCAACCTGTAAAAGTGTGAGCAGGAAACTCGTACAGAGTTTAGCCTTCCTCCTTCCAATATTAGAGAGGAAAGCAAAGCATTTATCCTAGAGAAGAGACAGGCAGGTATCACAATAAGAAAGTACAGTATTACGTAAAGGGAAATTTTCTCGACCAGCCTTTAATGGACAAGGGGAACCAAGATTACACCTTAACATTGTCTGTGATATTTGCAACATGAGCACTGGCTTCTTGAGCCTCCTGGTGTCTTTTTATATTTCTTTGATTGACAGCGCCGAGTATCATCCCAGATAATTAATCAAAGGACTATAAAAAGGCGCCAGCAGACACAAGAAGCCACTGATCTTGTTCCCACGAGGATGCCCGAACAAGTTTAATCATTACTTGAGAACGAAACATATGGGAACCTTTTATTCTTTTACATCACTTACACTGAATAATGCATTCTTCTAAAGAAGTGTTTCTGACATCACAGCACGGAGTGGACTGACTTACACTGTGCCATAAGGGCCACAGGACTCGGAAGCATAGTGCTCCTGATACACAGATAAGGAACTAAGACACATTGTTTAAAGCTATTTTTAATCTTTTATTTTGTATTTACTTTTTAACATTGCACTTCTGTC
The DNA here is from genome assembly GCA_011038615.1 of Limnodynastes dumerilii. Lineage (NCBI taxonomy): Eukaryota > Metazoa > Chordata > Amphibia > Anura > Limnodynastidae > Limnodynastes > Limnodynastes dumerilii. The sequence goes on from WWET01000595.1 coordinate 481,525, forward strand.
TGGCGATTTTTCATTACATGTTTGTGGATACCAAAGACTACGCTGCAAAATTATTACTACAGGCTCACTAACAAATTTCTTTCTGGTACGCACATAAGATTATTAATAATTAGTTATATGTGGTACTGCAAGGGTGTAGGTCCCCGTAGCGAATGGCCCTATTTCAAAAGGGCCGTTCGCTCCCAGCCAGTTGCGAATTGGCTGGGAAATCGATTGCTCATGCCTCGAAGAGGCACAGCAATCGATCCCCGGAGCACTAAAGACGGTGCTCCCTTAAAATATTAAATATATTTTTAGCTGACAAATAAAATTATGTCACCTATTACAGCGCTTAAGTCTATGTGTAAATTTATATTTGGAATACCATAAGAACAGTTGATAATAACTCAAACTACAGGTAAGTTTGAAAGTTGAAACTTAAAACAGACAATAGGAAAGAAAAAGAATATTGTAAAAATAATTTTACAATTTACAGCGCTTGAATCAATGGTATTCAAGAGTACTAAAATATGTAAATACTAAACAGGATAGACTGAATAATAGATGGAAATGATGGGTTAAAAAATATATATGTAAACACTACTTGCTACAACATAAACACAATAAATAACTAATAATGCACTAATAAGAATCCACACAATTTTGCTCCTTGAGCTCTTATCAGTATAGTTAGAAACAGATATGTCCAATATTTCTTGCTAAGTAACTCCAATATAAATGTGTAAGCCATCGATATAAACTGATCTTAGTGGAGATTGGAAAATCAAGATAACGGTAGTAATGAAAAGTCACGGAGCCCGTTAGAGAGTCCCAAAGCCAGAACAGAGAATTGTAAACCGAAGGCTACCCCCACGGGTTGCCCCGGAATGTTGTTGATGAAACTGGCTAACTTGCCCTATTTCGCAAAGCGTAACATCGCAGCGGAGACTCGCAACATACTGCAATACTGCATATTTTTTCTTTTACCTTTTTTGGATTTACGTTTACTTTACTTTGTTAAGTGTTCTGAAATTTTCTTTTACCACTTCGGTAAAGCTGTGTTCAATAGGATTCCCACCAGTGTACAGAAATAAATATTAATTTAAAAATAATAGCATGGACTTCACTCTCTATAGAGCACTAGTGCTTTACAAGCCTACTGAGAACATTTGCACACATTACAACTCTTTGTTTACAAACATTAGCAGTTCCCGCCAGCATGGGAACTGATGGTCCAGGCATAGGCAACTACAGGTGTTGTGAAACTACAAGTACCATCATGCTTTGTCAGTAATCAGTTATGCCTACACTATTGGAGCATACTGGGATTTGTAGTTTCACAACATCTGAATTGCCAAAGGATGCCTATGCTAGTCCGTATCAGGAATTATAGGCAATCTCATCAGAGGGTATAAATAGAGCCCTGCAATGACAGAAGTTATTCGATGGAGGAACGAAGAAGATGCAGGACCGGTCTTCAATCAAGACGCTCCAGAAGATCCTGGCCCAGAGTCATCCTGTCGCATGGCTGGAGAGTTACTCTAAACACCATTCCGCCTGTTGACAGGTCATGAAAAAGTCTGGCACAATTCTTTAAATGTAGTAAAAGAAGGCTAAAACATTTCATTAATTAAAAACACACCAAACATGACAGAGATTATTAGTACTAATATTTAGTGTTGTGAAAAAAATTAAGTCGAATGACAGAGGGGAACGCAAAACTCTATTGCAATAGAGAATATCTGGCCATGAAAGACGACCAATATTAAACTGAACATTCTGGACCGGGTTCATAGTTAGTAATGTATTGGGATCTCACAAACAATCTTTGTTTAAGTAGTCATATCAATATCTGAAAAATAGGAGTGGTTAAGATAGCCGGCGAGAGAAAGGACACAAACTCATTCAGACCACTTCAGAAGTTATCGTACAGAATTGGTGATCCACAACCCCGCATGTAGGAAATCAGCGCACTTCCCTTGCCTGCACTTTGTACCTTGCTTGCCCTGGGTACTGTGCATGCACAACATAACATACAGAAGCCTAACAGAGTACTTAAATCAGGTCCTCTGCTCTTAAATACAGTCAGCGCATTTAACAGTTTTTAAATATATATACACACACACAGTTTTATAATTATGTTTGAATTTTAGCATCATTGCCAAATATATTATATATTATAAGCAGCTTGAGTAAGCAAGCATTATATTTTATACACCTACCTCCAGCCACATTACTACATGTTAGCATGTGAACAGTGTATATTTAAGTAAACTATATACATCAATACAAACTGTACACCTCTAAAAGCATGCTCATTAACCCATAAGGAGCCAGAGACACAGGTGGGTGTGCTGGTAATAGGGTCAGACAAGTGTCGCCCTGTCTTGTCAAAATCTACGTGTGTGACACCAGAAAGCACACCCAGCGCCACTCACACTCCTCAACACACTGACAGAATAAAACCCACAGCACGCGTGGACCCTGCACTGGAACAACACACATGAACACACACATGCTTTATAACAGGAATAAAGGAGCACATACACCCGAGGAAGGGAATTAGTTACCAGAATTTTCAGCAGTTCTTCTCCCGGCACCATCAGCACTTCCGGGTGTGGGTCTCTCCCCACCCACATGGCCCTCACGTCACCCGTCCATCTTGTACGGAAACGTCAGAGGTACAAACGAGAGGTGAATGCAGAGCGGAGGCAGCCAGCTGTGGTGTCAGTGTAAGACCTGCTACACTCTTTTTCTGTAACATGTCGACTTTAATTTAACCCTTACAGGGGTAAAAAGTAATGAGGGATTAGGCTGCATACTGTACACAGGCTGCGTTATGTCATTATAGTGATTTGTCCAAAGGAAAGCAGTAATAAATTATATGAGAGGTAAATGTGACAGGAACACTCTAAAAATTGTATTGATTTTCTCATTATCCAGGGATTATTCATGTCAAACAATACATTTATATAACTTAACTGGTCACAAATTAATTCAGTCAGAGATAAACGCTTGTTTAAGGTATTAAAGGTTATATTAGGATTATAATTGTGGGCACGAGTGATTTTTAGTTATTTAATAAAAAAATAAATAAGTAACAGTACGGGTACTCAGTTATAGTTGTTAAAAATGTTGCAGTCCGTTTTATACACCCAGTTTATTACATGACTGAAAAGAGATCCTGCCCCAGGTAATGACCTGACTGTGGTGATGGGAAATGTAATTTATTTTAGAGGTTAGTTCATTCTGATCTAGTTCATTCAAAAGATTAGTTCATTTATTTCATCTAGTTTGTTTAGTTCAACAGATTACGGACTCTGGACCTGAGAAGTCAGATATAGGACCTGATTCAGAAATGCGTGCGGAAGGGGACTTCCCCCTTGACAAATAACATCTGCTCATGCACGCACCAGATATTACGCGTTGGAAGTCAGTTCCGTACGTGTGAACTTCCGTAGAAGGGGCCGGTCCTTCTGATCCATATGCCTACATCCTGCCACACAGGCGAGATTCAAAGTTTTTTGTACCGGCGCTTCCACGTTATCTACAGCACAGCTGTAATAAAACAGGACCTGATTCCTTTATAAAATACTAAAGTTTAAGGAACACAGCGCTGAAGTAGATAGATCAGTATAAACTAATTATGATTTTTGTATATGAAATTGTCACAATGGCTGAATAATCACTACACCGGTTATATATGAATGAAAATATTTAATAAAATGATAACAGTAATAAATAAATTACACAATAATTGAAAATTAAAAATTTGAAACAATGTTAAACCTCTACAGACTTTTCATAGGGAATTATGGAGATTCTGATAGATACCATAAATTGCATGCACAGGGGAGATAGCAGTATAGATAGTGCTTGTAGATAGTATGACCTGATATCAGATTGAAGATAGGATTCTCAGCAGCATAGATGGTTATGAGTGCAGGCACAAGTTCTCCGTCCGTTGGCAGAAACTGGTTTCCAACTTAACTCCGTCCAAACAATCTTGCAAAGACCGCTGGATAAGTATCGGGAAGCTCCGGGAGAACAAATGAATAAATCAGCTGAAGAACCGCTAGTAAAGTACTAACAGGTCATGTATCAAACAGTGCTTTCAAGCAGTCAATTACCACTACAGCAATTTCTCCTCCCACATGAAGGCGCAGACCGGGTGGCCAGCCCGGTATATGATGAAGCAAAGCGACGAGATTAGGCAAGCAAATCATGGGCCGGGGTGAAGAGCTGCACATCCGCACGGATCAGCGTGTTAACTCCTCTATCTCCCCCTGTTTAATGTCTAACTCTTCTGTCCCACTTCCTTTAGTTCATTATGAACTAATCTTGCTTGTCAGGTCTTTGAATTAAATGAACTAGATGAACTGAAAGAACTACTAAAATTAAACCACTAGGGGCTCTATTTACAAAGCCTTTTTCTGTTCATTCTGAAGTGGTAATGCCCGTATTCATGTGAAAAGTCTTCCATATTTACAAACTATGCATCTCCATGGAAAACTGCAGTTTACATGGCGATCCTTATAAACATTGGTGGTATCTACCGACCCATTCTTCTGAATGCGGGCCAATGATTTATTATATTTACTAAATGCTGGAGCGGAGTTTAGTAACACTGACATTATAGGAGTAATTCCAGTGGACCCCCAAAACTCCTTCCCCCCAAGAGCTGTTATTAGGGGTAGGAAAAGGGGATATGTATGGGGAGACCGTTAGAAGACGCATCTTGGGTCCTTGGGGCCGTTGTTCTGTTGAAAGATGGACCATCGCCCCAGTCTGAGGTCAAGAGCGCTCTGGAGCATGTTTTCATCCAGGATGTCTCTGTACATTGCTACATTCATCTTTCCCTCTAATCTTTCCCTCTATCCTGACTAGTCTCCTAGTTCCTGCTGCTGAAAAATATCCCCACAGCATGATGCTGCCACCATTATGCTTCACTGTAGGGATGGTATTGGCCTGGTGATGAACGGTACCTGGTTTCCTCCAAACATAACTCCTGGCATTCATGCCAAAGAGTTCAATCCTTGTCTCAGAGCAGAGAAATTTGTATCTCATGGCCTGAGAGTCCTTTTGGACGCCAGGTACAATGTGCATTTAATTCCAGGTGGGCTGCCATGTGTTTTTTAAGGAGTGGCTTCCATCTGGCAACTCTACCATACAGGCCTGATTGGTGGTTTGCTGCAGAGATGGTTGTCCTTCTGGAAGGTTCTCCTCTCTCCACAGAGGAATACTGTGGTTCTGACAGAGTGACCATCTGGTTCTTGATCGCCTCCCTGACTAGGGCTCTTCTTCCCCGATTACTCAGTTTAGACGGCTGGCCAGCTCTAGGAAGAGTCTTGGTGGTTCCAAACTTCTTCCATTTATGGATGATGGAGGCCACTGTGCTCACTGGGACCTTCAAAGCAGCAGATATTTTTCTGTACCCTTCCCCAGATTTGTGCCTCGAGACAATCCTGTCTCGGAGGTCTACCGACCATTCCTTTGATCTCATGCTTGATTTGTGCTCTGACATGGTCTACAAAAGAGTCTGTATATAAAAAATAGATTAAAAAAATGTTTTATTACTTAGGGGCAGATCCTAAAGTAGGTACAACAGGGGAATTACGATCTGCAAAATTGTAATTCCCCTGTCCTGTAGGTTGTGTGTATGAGCACAACTTACTTACGATATCGTCCTGGCTGGTGTACGTAACATAATTACGTACGCCAGTGGGCAAGATAAAGGAGTGTTAACCCTATATTACGATGGTCGTATCTCCGCTATAGAGGCGGAGATAACCATGTAAAATAGGGTTGGGAGCAGGGGAAGCCCCGTTACGATTAGGTATGCAACCGTAAGGCCGCATACATGATCATAATAGTTAAGGCAAGAATCTGGACACGTAAGTGTCCAGATTTCCTGTCAACAGTTCGGAGTGCACGGGGCGTAAGGTGCCTGTAGGTCTGGATCCAGACTTTAGTCTTTAATTACAGAACAAGAAATTGCTGCAACCAGGGATAGAGCTGGAAAAATAAAGGTGCATATTCAATTCAAGGGACCTACAGAAATGTTTGGTTTTGCAGGAAGATGTATGAAGGTGTGTATGATGTCTAAGTCTGAATGTTGTAAAGTGAACAGTTAGCCTGTCAAAACAAACTTGACACATGTCACAAAGAATATTGTAATGTAAACACTTACACTGCAAAAATCCCGAATTTAACCCTAACCTCAACCCTAACTGCTAATTACTTACCTCCAAATGATACAGCTTCAGCAACAAGAGGACACAGACAGAGACAGCTCCAGCTGTGGCCGAGTATGGAACAGCAAGACATAGAAGAGACATAGCTAGTGGACAGGATATTATGGGAGAGCAAAAAAAGACAGAGTGAAAGCAGCAGACAAGACAGAGCGAAATAAGGGCAGATGGAGGGAGAGGACAAAATAGCAGGACACAGAAAAAGAGAAAGCAGAAGAAGCCTTGACTGAGGGAAAGGACGAGAAAGCAAGATACAGAAAAAGAGAGACCAGAGGAAAAGAAGACGAAGGAACAGGATGGGATAGCAAGACAAAAGAGAGAAAGGGAAGAGTGGCCTAGGGGCCGAACGGGAGAGCAAGAAACAGTAAAAGAGTGAGAGAGACAAGAAAGAGCGGACGGAGGGACAGAATGGGATAGCAGGACACAGAAAAAGAGAGCAGAGGCAGAGTAGACAGAGGGACAGGATTTGGGAGTAGAATGCAGAAAAAGAGTCACAGAGAGCAGAAGGGACATAGTGGATGAAGAGCAGGGGGAGCAACAGAGGACAGAGAGCAGGACATGTAAGACAGGGCATAGGGTAAAGACAGACACAAGAGACAACAGTGGGAGAGTAGTGAAAGATGCAGAAGCAAGGACAAAGTAAGGAATTTATACATCGATTTATTTATTGCCTAAAAAGGACAACATGGATCTAGAAATACAAGCCACAGAGAGCATATGTTAGAGCTAGGATAACTATTTCTCTCAAACTAGCAAAAAGTCCTTTGAGTGCTATGAAATAAAATTTAAACAAGGAAATGCCATTGACTGATAATATGACCCAGGGTAGCAATGGACAGGGAAAGTGTTCCTGTATCCATGTCTGTGAAATGACAAACAGAGCCATATCTCGTGTGTTGCAGAAAAAAACAAATACCCTTTTTGTTGTTATTTTTGCAATGGGTGTGGATAACTTGGGTGTGGGGCTCCGGTACGAATGGCCGATTTTTGAATGAGGCATAGCAATCAATCCACAGAGCACGGAAAGCTCCGTGGTGCAAAAAGTTGTAAAAAAAAATAGTCCCCCCACGCCATTTCCTAATTCTTACTCTAACCCTCCCCTCTCACTAGCCTAACCCTCCTTTCCTGGAACCCTGACCTTAACTCTCCCTTAATTGCAGCCTGACCATAATCCACCACCTCCCGCAGCCTGACTCTAACCCTCCCTCCCCTTCAGCCTGACCCTAACCCTCCCTCCCCTGCAACATGAACCTAACCCTCCGTCCCCTGCAGCCTGACCGTAACCCTCCCTCCCCTACAGCCTGACCCTAACCTTCCCTACCCCGTATAGATAGATTACTCACCTGTTCCTGGTCCGGCGATAGCAGCGGCGGAGGTGCAGTGGAGGGATATCGTTAAGTGCGAAAGTAAATGGGTGAAGTATGCCGAACGGCATACTCACCTATTCATAAAAAATTAGAAACTCTGCTTTATTCGAAATAGGGGCATCCGAAAAGGAACTTTCGGATGTCCCAATTCTGGAAAACAGAGTTTCTTAGCAGGATTGACAATGGGATAACTTTAATCACTGTAATTGCAATAATCTTTTTATCCTGCAGATGGTGACAAAGCAATATGCACATTACATCAGATGAAAATATCTTACAAATACCTGCAGACTTTTAAAAACATGAATTCATGGTAACTTTTATTAAATGTATGTTTATTGAAATACTCAAGGTTTTTTTTTTATATACTCAGTGTTTGGAGACTCAGTAGTACTTAGTATCACCATCCATCCAGGTGAATATCTGGTGCAGGATCTAATTTTGTCACTTTTTGCACTACAATTAAATAAAATACTGAAAAGCAACACAGGACTCTATTTACATATCTCTTCTTTTCCCTGTAAATGAAGCTGCTTCAGACTTACTTATCTTTACTGCGAGCCTGGCAGCTTCGTTCACAGTATTTACTAATATCTACCCCCTCCTGCGCATGCGCATTGTGTTCATGTCAGGACTTGGAAATCAACAGCCAGACATGTAGCCCAGACAGGTAAGTCTAATCCTGTCTTTTTTCTTTTTTACATATATATGTATTCCAGTGTATTCCATATATACTCCCCCTTTTCCTCCTCTAATAACAGCCATTACGGGGAAGAAAAGAGGGGTATATGGGGACATCACTGTAAACTGGAATACTTACCCATAACGCCTGAGCTGGCGTTACTTTTCCGTTGGCAGTGGAGTGTAAAATTCCACTACGTTATTTAGTAAACATGAAAAAGTACATTTTTATGTGATAGTGCCAGTTTTCACTTCAAAACTGGCACTATCGCATAAAAATGAAGTTTGTAAATTGAACCCATGGTGCTTTACTGGCAGCTATGAGGCAGAGAATAAATCCTCAGCCTAAGTTTGGCTGCCAGACAAGATGTTTGGGTGAGAAACACCACTGCTGTAATAGTATCTATTTCCAGACAGCTCACAGCAATCTTTGGAAACTGACAGTGTTAAGAGATTGCTGTTTGACAGGCGGCTTAACGGCTTCATAAATATGAAGTGGATACAAGCCCCTTTGGGATCAAGACCCACAGTTTGAGAAGCACTGATCTAGAGAAATAGCATTTCTTATAGTTTACAACATTCTTCTAATTGTAAACTTTTAACACCACACAACAAGCTGAATTTATATTCTGTGGTGACACCTGTGGCCTATAAAATGGGCTACAACCACCATAAAAGGTGCTGACAAGAAATACTGTATATCCCCATGTATAAGACGCACATTTTTTAGACAAAAAATGGGTCTAAAAATCGGGTGCGTCTTATACAGGGGATGTAACATTGAATTTACCTTTGCTGTCCATCCGGTGGTGTCAGGCTCTCTCCCATGCAGCTGTGCCTCTGACTCTCTCCCTCACGTCGCGCACTGCAAAAAGACGTTGCGTGACCTATGGTCACCTCAACGCCATTGTGCAGCGTGCACCGTGAGGGAGCGAGCCAGAGGCACAGCTGCATGGGAGAGAGCCTGACACCGCCGGAGGGACCACCAGAGGGACAGCAAAGGTAAGTTCAGTGTTGCATCCCCTGTATAAGACGCACCTGATTTTTAGACCCATTAATGGGGAAATACGGTACTTAAGTCTGGATCCAGCCCATACACGCAACCCAAACATATATTTGTTGTACCCTATTTGTTGTCATTTTTGTTTACATATTTTTGCTGTGTTTTTAAAGGTGCCTTTTGTCCATATGCCATTTAGCCCCCAAGATATCACATATTATATTCATTGTGTTCTCTGCCATTTGGTATTGTACCTCCTTACAACCTCCACCAGTTGCCAGATATTCCGGGAGAGTCGGCAGCCCTGAATTACAGAGGACAGGGATCTCAGGCTGATGGAGCTGGAAGGAGAGTTATATGAGTGACTCATCACACAGCTTAGAATAGATGTGTGGTGAATCATTGCTGAGCTGAGCTGTGAGATGAGTCATTTATCAATAAACTCTCAGGCCCCAGGGCTAGCAGTTTATGCGACAGGCAGCAAACAAAGTCCTGCACAAAGATGCACTTGCACCTTTTTTTTTTAAGGTGCAAGTCATTTGATAGTGTAGGGGTGCAGCACTTGCACCTGTTTTACTCTTATTCTCAAAGGAGCTGATCCGGACGAGGCTTCTGGCACAATTTGCATTAACATTGCATTATTAAGCCACACCCCCTTGCAGGCATCTTTGGCTTCCTTCTGGGATCTCCCGGAAAGGAAGCTATGAAAAGTCTCAACCCTGGTGTTAAGCAGGTTACAAGTTATCGCTTTCATATCTCCACCCTTGAAAACCCCAGCATTTTCAACCCGGGTTCTTGCTGGGCGAATTGCCGGGTCAAAAAAAAAACATGTTATAAGTCTATAAAAACCCATGACCCTCACATGTGCCATGAAATTCCATCAGTCAATCTGTCAATCAGTCTAAAGAGGAGCTCTTATTGGCTGAAAAAAATGAAGGGGACTTCACTTTTTTAATAAACTTCGGGACTTTTAAAAAAAAAAAGAGGACCTGAAAAGAGACATAGCTATAGTAAAGAAATCTGTCCAATCAGGTGACTTTGTAAAGGACCCGGGTTGAAAAACAACCCAGGACCTTTCACATTGCCACCAGTCTCACGTGAGACCTGGGAAAACCCCTTTTTTCCCCGGGTCTGAATTCCGGGTCATTAGGTGGCTAAAAAAGGGACGTTTCACATTACCACCAAATACCCACGTTTATGGCCAGTATCTTGGGTATTTGGTGGTGATGTGAAAGAGGTTTTACATTGGTAGAAGGTTGGCAAGTTTCAATAATGATCCGGCATCATTACAGTTTTATCAATCAACTATGTATCCCAACTGGATTGTTCTTGATTTCTTCCCATCATGCATTTCTGCTACTATCCTATGGAAGACATTGAGCCTCATTGATTGCAAAAATTTGGAGCTCCCAGAAATCTAATGAAACGATTATTTGCTGTGTCAGACGATTCTGCAGCATTGTTGGGCAGTGAAAACTGTTAAGATGTCTGTCAACCTTGATCATGTGAACTGCAGGATTATCGGTAGAAACAGCCCCAGTGTGTACCCAGCTTAAGACAGGACATTTCTCAAGCATTAAATGGCCTTATTTGTATTATAAAACAGTCCTACATATGTGAAAAATATGCAAAATGCTTAAAATCATGAATGATTTTGAATTTTTAAAATACGTTTCTGGTCATACACTTCAGTATAATTATTTAGGTCCGGATTCACAGTTACGTAGTTTTGATCTTACGTATGTTGTTTTAAGAATTGAGCTACTACGCTATCTACGTACCATTTCTGT
>WWET01000595.1:498779-516061 GCA_011038615.1 Limnodynastes dumerilii
CCCTTGGCGGCACTGATTATGGTTGACCTGTTCTTTAATTTCAAGTGGGGAATTCCCTAGTATGTGTCGAGTCGTCTCCCAGTGACGCTTATCCCCCGATGGGGTTTACTCTACACTACAGTGCCCGTCAAACTAGATATATATCCTGAAATTAAACTATTTATATAGAATATAAACAGAGCAGGGCGCTAGGAACACTATATTGCATAAAGCAATTAGATGTTATTCAGGAGACCAAACCCAAGAATACAAGAAAATACTTATAAAGGAGCGCTTTGAATGAACAAATAATGTATTTATTACATGTATAGTTTTACATTTTTTTTAAAGATTTTTAAATGCTCCCACTGCTATGAGGGATGATCAGTCTCTTAATACCTTCTTACAATCTTACGCCGAATGGCAAAGCAAATTGAGTTACAACGTATACATACCAACTTATGTACTTTGACAATAATTATGAAGACACTTTCTGTAGTAGTTTCATTATTGCTCCATTCTGTCTCTTATATTTGAGTACTGTTTGTAAAAGGTGATTCTTGGATTAAAAAACAGGGGCTGGTAGCACTTAGAGTCACGTAACTGCATATTGGTTTCCTCTAAATACATGTAGTGGGGCCAGATGACTATATTGCCGCCCAGATCCAGCGGTTTAATAACTACATCATCCCATTGATGAATTTGGTGTAAAGCCCTTTTCTCTCCTGCTGAGATATTAGAGTAGTATTTAGTACATCTGGAGTGGTTATACAAAGTAGCCAGATCTTTTGATACCAGATCCATAAACACTTCTACTGGTGGACAGATGTTTATGTCTGATTTTTTTTCTTTAGTTCATGCAATGTGCTAGTATCGTATCTAATGCTGCTGGTGTCACACATTAATTCTTCTAGAGTTCTAATGCTTCCTCCTGGTTCCATCCCAGGGAGTGATTTGGATTGTCAGTCGGTAATGGGTCACTTTGCCTGCTGTTGTAGAAATTACAAGTCACTTTCCTTTACAAATTACAAGTAATTTCCTAGCAAATAGATTAATTTCCTTTTCCCATTCAAAGCAATCAAAATCCCTGGACGGGAGAAAGGCAAACCCAATTTTTATTTGATCACTGGTAAGGACTTCATTGCTAAGATGAATAAACGTAGCCCATCATTATTTACTGACATTTCTGTTATTTCTTTTGTATGTATGTTTTCCCCTCTTGGGAGGAGCCTCCCTTCTTCTTCTAAAAAAGGTTTTCTATTGGCCCCTATTTGGACCTTGTGAGTAATGTTGTCCTCCCCCTCTCTGAAGTTGAATATAATTAATCATTAATTTCCCGAAGAAATTTGCGTCTTTTTTCTATATAATGAATTTTTCACAGTTCTCTATGGAGCGTATTCAGAGAACCGTTTTTTTAATGTACACAATTATACGCATGGCCGGAGCAAGGAAACACCTACCAACAACTCTGACACTCCCCTTTTCCGGACTTGCTGTCGGTGACTTATGAGTCCCTAGATCACTCTGTTCTTTACGTGTGTACTTATGGGTGTATATGTGCTCCGCCCCTGCGATTCTTTATAACCGCGCCATCATGTGTTCATTTAAATGCCTCTCCCCACCCACTTTTATGTAAATTTTCAAGTTTGGATTTATATGCCGTCCATCCGCATGTATGTACCCAAATGCGATTCACATGTCCGTGCCTAAAGCACTTACGAGCATATATTCAACATAACTTATGTAAATAAAGTTACTCCACATGCGCAGTTGATCCGATCCTAAAAATATGCACACAGCTCCCTGTGAAAACGGTTCTCTGAATACGGCCCTATATCATTTATCAAGTTTCTCATAATTCTCTTTGAATGTGTCAGTGGCTTGAAATTCTTTTAGTTTATCCCCTATTATTGCAATTTCTTGATTATATTCCTCCAGAATGTGCTCATCATGCTTGATAAGGATCTTAAAATGGCCCTGAGAGCATGTCGTCAAAACTTGTTGCCATTCCATTTTTAGATCCTCCGAGGCTAGCTCGAATGCGGGAAACAGTTTTGGGTGTAACCCCCTGGGGATCATTTTCATTTTGACATCGTTATTGAAAGATGATAAATTCCAAAAAGTGTTTATTTATTTAAACATAAATAATCTAAGATGCTCCAGGAGGTTGCCCCAATCTATTTGGGTGGCATCATGAGGAGTTTCAGCAAAGACTGCATCACCATGTTCTGTCAGGAGTTTTTGCCTGCGTTTGAGATCCAGGCTAATGTCTATATTGGCCATATTTTATGTGTATATGAATTTTATTTATTATTGTTGCAAAAATATTAGTAGAGAAAAAGAAAGAACCCAGCGATTTCTTTCCTTTGAGGAAGGGAGGTTGTCTGAGTAAATAATATGGAGGGGGTGGTTACCACTAAAATTGTTGTTGTGCTGATTCATAAGTGGTAGTGAGTACATGCTACCTCTATAGTTAAATATATAACATCCTTTTGGTGCTCAATAATGATTTGGAGAACGGGCATGGCATCTGGAGTAATTAAACAAGCTCCCGAAAGTGCGGCAATCATACTGGCAAATGATTATTATTTATTCCCGGGACTTGAGCATGCCCACCGTACACCTGGAGAAAGCTTCAAGGGCGAAACACGCGTCTGGTAAGGAATAGGACAAGGTGCACCTTGCTCACCAAATTGTGTCTACCATACCTCCGTTACCTATACTATATGTCCCTTGCATTATACTGAATCATTAATCATTAACTCTATACAGACGATGGATATATATCTAGTTTGATGGGCACTGTAGTGTAGAGTAGGGACTCCTAATCCCAATCAGGGGACAAGCGTCACTGTGGGATGACTTGGCACATACTAGGGAATTCCCCACTTTAAATAAAAGAACAGGGAGTTTGTAATTATACCATAGATAAATACCTGTGGGATCACGTTGCTCTCCGATCGAGGAATGTTTGACACAAAATAATATTTTGCCTCTCAAGCACTATTTTATATTTCACCTTATTTTAGACAAATCCCTGTCTTTTAGAGCAGTTTATTAAAAGCTAAGTTTTATGATTATTCGTTGTCATGATCACAAATCACTGATATTTTGTATCAACATTATCAAATGTGAATTACTAACATGTATGAAGGAACATCCTGCTAACACTGGGAGACGTGTTTGACTGCATAATCATGTTTAAGATCATCAAATTTTGTAAAAGAATAAATTATTCTCTTAATGCGATTATGGGATTTTGAATTATTGATCTGTTTTTCTCAACTAATGTCATGTTATGGACCAGATGCAAAATTATGAATTAATGCCTATGTTTTGTTAGTACAGGATGTGTGATGAGGTTCATAGGCAGGGCCGGTGCTAGGGTGTTCGGCGCCTCCCTGCGAACTTTAATTTTGCGCCCTTCTGGTTAATAGTTTGAAATTGACACCAGTGACCATCCTAGATTATAGTAAGCGTCATCATACAACACAATTGTAACCAAAAACAAAGCAAATCATAGTCACCACTATACAATAGTGTCCTAGTCTCCACTATACATATATATATCCCCCATCCTGTCTCTCCAGCACCCAGTATCCCCATCATGTGTATTCAGAACCCAGCATCCGCCATCATGTGTATCCAGCTCCCAGTATCCCCAGCATGTCTCCCCAGTACCCAGTATCCCCCATCATGTCTCTCCAACACCCAGTATCCCCCATCATGTGTAACCAGCACCTTTTAACCCCCATCATGTGTATCCAGCACCTATTAACCCCCTTCATGTCTATTCAGCACCTATTAACCCCCAGCATGTGTATCTAGCACCTATTAACCCCCATCATGTCTGTCCAGCACCTATTAACCCCCATCATGTCTGTCCAGCACCTATTAACCCCCATCATGTCTGTCCAGCACCTATTAACCCCCATCATGTCTGTCCAGCACCTATTAACCCCCATCATGTCTGTCCAGCACCTATTAACCCCCATCATGTCTGTCCAGCACCTATTAACCCCCATCATGTCTGTCCAGCACCTATTAACCCCCATCATGTCTGTCCAGCACCTATTAACCCCCATCATGTCTGTCCAGCACCTATTAACCCCCATCATGTCTGTCCAGCACCTATTAACCCCCATCATGTCTGTCCAGCACCTATTAACCCCCATCATGTCTGTCCAGCACCTATTAACCCCCATCATGTCTGTCCAGCACCTATTAACCCCCATCATGTCTGTCCAGCACCTATTAACCCCCATCATGTCTGTCCAGCACCTATTAACCCCCATCATGTCTGTCCAGCACCTATTAACCCCCATCATGTCTGTCCAGCACCTATTAACCCCCATCATGTCTGTCCAGCACCTATTAACCCCCATCATGTCTGTCCAGCACTTATTAACCCCCCATCACGTCTGTCCAGCACCCAGCGCCCTATACCATTACTTACCTTTGAAGTCTTCTCCTCCTCTGGCTGCTGCTTCTCCTCCGCGGCGGGCTCTGCATGACGTTGCTGTGACCTCCGGTCACTCCAGCGTCGTCAGTGAGGGGGAGGCGCTGCTCACTCAGGCCGAGCAGCACTGAGATGGACGCCGTTGTGAGGCTCTATAAGGTGCTCTCATCAGAGTGATGAGAGCACCTTACAATGTTTTACAGCAGCGTCCATCTTGCAGAGAGCGGGGGGATGAGCGCCTGTCCAGCATGGCGCCTGGATGCACTGCATCCCCCCGCGGAGCGGGTCGCGCCGGCCCTGTTCATAGGTCTTGCAAAGTTAAGGCATTAATCTGTGAAGCAGAATAAATCATGTGATAGAGCTGTCGACTTATCAGCCTTTTCATCTATGTGGTCTATTATCATTGTATACTATGAAATCATACTGTGATCTTCCTGATAAATTGTTTTATGGTGTTATGAATCAATGCTGCTGAATGTTAGCCGATTGGGGCCAGATTTACTAAGCTGTGGGTTTGGAAAAGTGGCGATATTACCCATAGCACCCAATCAGATTCTACCTGATATTCTCTAGTGTGTAATAGTAAAGGGAGAGCTACAATTTTATTGGTTGCTATGGGCAACATCTCAAGTTTTCCAAACCCGCAGCTTGGTAAATCTGGCCCTTGGTATACTTTGTTCCATTGCGAGTCCCTGCTGCAAGGGATCGAATTGTGAATGAGAGATAGACGAAAGTTGCTTTTCAGCTGTCCCTATTTCGAATGAGGGATCCATTCAGAATTTTTTTTAATGAATGGGTGAGTATGCGATTAGCATACTCACCCATTCACTTCCCGACACGCTGTCGCCGGGCACTTAGGGTTAGGCTGAAGGGGAGAGTTAGGTTTAGGCTGCAGGGGATACTTAGGGTTAGGCTGTGGGGGGGACTTAGGGTTAGGCTGTTGGGGGGAGACTTAGGGTTTGGGTTAGGGAGTGGGTTGGGGGAAGCTTACTTACCTTTCAGAGCACCGTGTTTGGTGCTCCGGAGATCGATTGCTATGCCTCATACTTGATTGCAACAGGAGTGGTTCCTATGCACAAATGTGTGCACCGTGAGCAGCTTTCCTTTTTTCTCCACAGTCTCTGTAGTGACACAGTACTGTTTGTTATCCTGATATACTGAAACATAGAACATTATCTGTTTTATTCACATACACTCTCCCTTCTGCTGAAAAACAAAGGGATTTTAAGCATATTATACCTTTGGAACTTGGAATTAATGGATGAATAATTTGCATAACTACTAATTACAATCTATACAATGCTTCTACCAATCTATTTATGAAATTAGACCTAATCCAGATTGAAGTGCTTAATCCGTATGTTAGCCTTTGTTGTGGAGGCTAATGTATGGATTTTTTTTACAGCCAATATTCTGCACACAGGAGAACATGGCACGCCTTGTTACATTCCTGCATGCGGAATTGATTTACGTGGCCAAGCCCTAACTGTGCTATTTAGATACCAATGCACACCCACCATACATCTCTCATACACATGGTGAGATAGCCCGCTTCCCGTGCAGGGACACAATTCCTCACGGAATTCTAAATTGGATGGATGTTACGCTGAAAATACGCACATAAGTGCTTCAGGCACGGACATGTGAATCGCACTTGGGGACATACGTACGGATGGGTGGCGTAACAAATTTACTTGAAAGTGGGTGGGGGGGGCATTTCAATGAATGCCTGAGGGCTTGGCTTTACTGAATTGCACGCACGGAAGACATATACGAACGTAAGTACACACTTAAAGATCAGAGTGGTCTATGGAGGTGTAAGTCTACGATTGCACGGCCAGGAGAGGGGAGTGTCGTGGTTGTTGGTGGGTGTTGCCTTGCTACGTGCGAATACGGCCCCTAGCATTTAAATAACATACAGAAGTCCTAAAGTCTAACAAGAGGCCTAGCATAGGAAAGTATGTGACACAACTGTTAGATATGGACATACAGAGGTGACAGTAGGTTAAAGCGCTAGCACTGTCGCAGTTATGTCACTTTAAAGGAGCATCCCCTGCCCCTAAAACCGAGATGAATCAATATAAAAGCAGAGTGGGGAAAAGCTCTGTGTACCATAGACATTAAGTGGTAAAATACCAAACAGAAATTTTGTAGAAATAACAGCAATAAATATGAAATAAAACTAATAATAATATTGGACCTGATTCAGACTCCTGCACACTTTCCGTTCATGCGGAAGAAGGGAGTGAACTCCCCCTGTCATTCACCTCTGCTGTGCGGACTTTAGGCCAGATACGCTGCCATAAGGCAGCCTTAACACTGACGTGCGGATCCACAGTCCATACAACCGCTGATCCGCGCATAATTGGTAAACCCAGCCCCCACTGTAAAATATTACATGCGTAAGTAGTGTGTCCTATGTAGGTTTGGATCCAGTCCAATATCCTTATAGCATAGCTTAAAAATGTCCATAAAAAATATTTGTTATGGACTATTTTTTAGCTACGCTTTAGGGACATTGGGCCAGATCCAGAACAACGCTTGTGAGCGAATTTACGCGTGGCGGAGACGTAAAATCGCCTTTTGGTAAGTACTGCACATGCGCACCATAGAAAATACGCACAGTAACGTAGCGTAATTGTGAACATACGGGCCATTCACGTATGTGTCACGTAAATACTTACGTGTGGGCGTGACAATTTTACGTTAGTCCAAATTACGTGTGAAATACGTGAAGTAGGCAGGGGGTTGTAAGTGTACAGTATGGGCATGCTTAGCTGCGTAAATTCGTGTTGCCCATACGTGCGTGTGCGGATCACTGCGGTTACGTTGGAAAAAGTTAAGGTACGCACACGAAAATACGATACGCGAATAAACGTACGGCAAACGTAGTTCTGGATCTACCCCATTGGGCCAGATCCTGACCTAAGGTCTTTTTAAGTATGAAAGCGTGCCTGAGTTACACACTACTAAGCATAATGCACTCCCCCAGACACTCCTCTCGCACGCACGTAACTTAGCTGATTTACGTTTTCTAAACCCTACCTCTACCTATCTACCTATCTTTCAGCTAAAAAGTCAGCTTTTGTTGTTGCTCTGACCTTGTGCGTTTTCCCAAAATACAATACATAATAACATATATCATATATATATAACATATGTATAATACATGCATATCAAATATTCTTGATATGATCTGTATACTGTTTTATAATCTTATCTGTATACAATATGATGAATACTGTGTACCGTGGAAACATACAACTTTCTAATAAAAAAAAATCTTTAAAAAAAAATTACATAGTAACAACATAATTTTTGATTTTGCTTACCATTAACTGACTGCTATTTAAGTAAAGTACCTAATTAGTATTGCAGCAGGCGTCTAACTGGAAAAAAATAGATGTGTATGTATAGAAATGGTGAACCATAACTTGTACATGCACACGAAGTTTTTCACACTTTTCCCTGTACCCAAGCCAGCTTCCTCTTCCTGAAATTAGCAGGAGTATTTTATATATTTAAGTCACTAAATAACAAAAATATAAACAGTTTATGATGATACCATTTGGACCAGATGCACACTTTTATTCAGGTGAGGGTAGGCCTCCCACTTTGCTTGCACAGAGATATGATACAATATACCATACCGTAGACCAGGGGTGGCTAAGCTCGGGCCTCGTGAGCTACCTATGGTTCATGTTTTCCAGGTCTCCTCAGAAAGTAAGATGTGAGATAATCACTACCAACTGTAGATTTTTTTTAAATGTGTTAGTTAGTAATGAACATACCTGTGCTCCAACAAGGAGACCAGGAAGACATGGACCGTTGGTAGCTCATGAGGCCCAATCTTGGCCACCTATGCCGTAGACTATACCTTAAGAGCAGGGGTGTTTTAAGAAGTGAGGGGGTCCTTGTGCAGGATTTGTACATGGCTCCCCCCCCTTTACCCTGAGACAGGACTGTCCCGATTTGTGGTCCTCAAAAGGGGCAGGGCCTAACTGTGCTTTAGGTCTCGTCCCTTTTTTGGCCTACAAATCAGGACAGTCCCACATCTATTTCTTCCCTCCGGAAGATCTTAGAGGGAAAAAATAGATGCCGAATGGGTCTACCTTCCCCTGCCAACAGGCTTGGGTGCAAGATGAATGCCACATGGCTCCCTGTTCTGAGGGACCCGTGTGCACAGCACACCCTGCACCCATTATAGATATGCCTATGCTTAAGACTTCCACATTGTCCTCACTTAAAATGGGGACAGCATGGAATTCTGGAAAGTATTTAGGGCTTTTAGAATAAACTCACTGTACTATTGCTATACACCCTCCTCCCTCAACCCTCCATAATGGAATCATTACGCTTGTCGGAAATACTCCCAAGATGGAGTTTTGGATTCAACTTTCTATTCTATTATGCATTTATTTAATTTGAAGTGAAACCGCAAATCTGGTAAGTTAACTCATATAACTTTGGTTGGGTTGACATTATCGTATCCTTCTGAGGAGTTTTGATATCCTAGCTAATAAATCTTATCTAACATCTTAGAAATTCTCCCTTCCTGCTTATTTACATCTTAGTTCAGACAGACTTATCAGATGTCTAGATGAATATTTTTTAGAAATGCCCCTAAGTGTTCTGTGTACAAATGCTGTAATAACTCTATTTCTATGTTTCCCATCATTTCTCTCCTGTACAGGTGGCTGCATAAACAGACCAAATATTGTTCATCTAAACCCTGGAGGTAACCAATTTAAATGTAATGCAAATACTGTCACAGATAAAGTATGTTTTCAGGTAATTCTTGACAACGCCCAGCGCTAACCTTGAGCCATTGAGAGCACTTCACACACTATTCTACCACAATATTTTCTTTAATGCTTAGTTATTTACATCAAATTATTTATTAGGTTGCAGTAAACTATTCTGAAGGAATAAATTACATCAGGGGTCCTCAAGCAGTGGTACCAATACCACTGGTGGTACTCACACTACTGTCTGGTGGTAGTCGATGGCAGCTGGGCAGGAGGAAGGAGGTAGCAGTCAAACTTTATTTTAATCAGGTGAAATACCATATGGCATAGTGGCATATGACATACTTATTAAAATATCTTTAAGGCTGAAATAAATATTGTGATCAAAATCATTGAAAAAATAAAAAAAAGAGAAGGGTATAATAATAATGCCTTTATTGCATCAAAACAGTAACAATGGAAACTAGGCAATAAAGACAGTAATTTAATCTATACAAAGTACCCAAACACTTCAGTCTCACTACAGTCTCAGCACACGTCCCTGTGAGGTCCCTAAGAGTCTCCAGCCAGCAATAAAGTCCATACAATAAACGGCTGATGCTGCGGAGTCCTATCCGGGTCAATGTCTTGAGGGTCCCGGCCGCTCGGCCAATGTTCTCCACCTTACTTGGTGGGGCGCTGAGTCTCAGGCTCCCTGCTTTTTGCAAGCTACCCAAATAACACAGCGCCAGCGAGCTGGTAAAGTCTGTGGTAAGTCCTTGTGGCTCCCTCAGGTCTCCTCACACTGGCAGAGGAGCCACCTCAACCACCTCAGACCGGATGAAACCAGTTTCCCCAACTTTGACCCTGAGATGGCCTTTGGTTTTTCAACTGCCGGAGCTTCCTGTAGAGAGAGGAAGGGGACATGTGGAGATGCAGCCACCTCACCTGCTTCTTATTGTTGGACACTAGGACCGTCTGACATAAATCTCAATAAACACTGAACACACTATAAGCTATAAACTACACATTTACATCTGCAGGGTAGACCAGGGATAAAAATTAACATATCCTTATGTGAAACGAGGTGCAGAGTAGCTGTAGTCTTCTGTGTCCCCCTCGTTTCATCACACTTATGTTGCCAGAGAGGGGGGCAGGGGGACAGGACTTGAAACCATGGTCCTCAAGTCCCTTGTGGGAGATTGCAGAAGTCTCCCGGCAGGGGTGTATTATGTATCAATGGGTCTATGGGTCTAGCACCCCTGGTAAAGTAAGGGACTGGTGTCCTGCCCCCCTTTACCCATTTACTCCTAGTACTCCCATCATGTGCCACCCCCAGTACTCCCATCATGTCCATCAAGCCCCCACCAGTACTCCCATCATGTGCCTCCAGCCCCCCCAGTAATCCCATCATGTACCTCCAGCCCCCCAGTACTCCCATCATGTGCCCCCTGGCTCCAGCCCCTCCCCCAGGTTTTCTTACCTTACCTGTGTCCTCAGAGCAGAACTACGGCTAGAATTTTAGTCCCGCGGTCACAGAGAAGTCTGTGATAATGGGTATCCTAGCAACCAGCCAGCCCTCATTTTAAAAGCATCCAGCCGCAGTCTGACTCCAGACCAGCGCTGCACTAGGCGACACTATCTTTAGCCACAAGTGGCTCGCCGGCCCCCTTATTGCTGGTGCCCCTGGCGGGTGCCATCCTGTCCAGGGGGTAGTTAGTCCTCTGGTTGCTGGTATAGTCTCTGGACATAAATGCAGGGTATTCATATTTCTAAGGTTAAAACATAAATACTTTAGCTATAAAATAAAAAGCGATGAAAATGCTTAGACTAAAACCTTTCAGTTTAACACATCCAATAAAGCATCTTACACTGACACAAGATCTAGAGAGAGCTTTGAAACTTTGGGCTGTATTCAGAGATCCGTTTCACGATCGTGCCACAATTATACGCACGCACGGAGCAGGCCAAACCCCCTCACATCCATGACCCTCCCCTCTCTCAGCTGTGCTCACGGAGACTTACACCACCACAGACCACCTCTAACTTTCCGTGTGCAGTCTCACTTCACTTACCTTTTTTTTGTCCCTCTCTGCTACCTTTATACCCCATCCCAACCTGGTAACTCCCTCTCAGCCTCTCACTGCGCTCTATCACCTCCTCCCTGATCTGCCAAGCTTGACACCTCACATTTTGCTTTGCGTTCTGTGCTTTCTTCACTTTATTGTGTTTTTGTGATATTCTTATATTTATATTGTATTTTATTATGTACTATGCTGTCCATCCCCACTCTGTATGTCCGTACTGTATTTTATTGTTGTATCTTCTACAGCACTGCGGACACCTTGTGGTGCCTTACAAATAAACAATAATAATAATTATAATAATTATAATAATAAAAATGTCTACATGGTTTGAAAAGTGGTGATTTTATAGTAGGAGACTGACACCCTAGATAAATGTTGAGAACCACTGGATTCCATGATTCAAATTTGGGTGTAAATAAAAAAAAATATTTTTTACCAACAATATATACACTTTTTACTAACACTGTATATATGCAGTATAAAGTACTAAGTAATAAAGCTTCCTTGATAATAAATGTGTAAATGGCATAATTAAGCAGAGTATGAAAGGGGTAATTTACACAAGTAAAAGTGAAGTTGGCAGATGCAGAAATATTAGTTACATACATACAAATTAGCCACGTTTAAAGACTTTTCTGCTATGGTAGTCTAACTATATATAGTGAGAGTTCCAACATGGTGTCATAAGTAAATTGTTTTAAACTGAGGGATTACTCACCTAAGAGGAACCCCTAAAAAACCTCCAATAACTTTTGTGGACAAATTCCCCCCTGACAGCTGATGGTCTTTCAAAGTTACAAAAAATTGCTGAAATCAATGTATATGTATACTGTATATACATAGATTGTGCTGCATTCTGATGGGTCATGGGCCTCTGAATGCATGTGCAGGAGGAACAGACAAGCAATTTACTTATGCATTATGCAACTATCCTATCGTACTTAAATATGAATCTGGCCCATTGTGGTTTCGTCCTTGAATTCAGCTTAAAAGGATACGTTCAAAAAAGAGAGCCTGAGACAAGGAACTCATCCTGCTGTAGTGAGTAAATATAACGTGATTATAGTGCTGGAACATGATCGAAATCTGGCTTTCTGACTAAAATAAACAACCACTCAATAAAGTATCAGGGCTAGAAAGGTCAACAAAATTGCAGAATCCTTGTTGAGTTTAAAAAGTTAAACATTTATTTTAAATTATTAAAACTTTCAAATTCAATAACAAATCAATAAAGAGTTCTTAAAAATTATACCAAATGGGGTACTCTAAAGCTTTAGATTTAACGGTCCTTCAAACCACCAGGGTACTCCACCTGTTTAATAATAATAGAACTTTGTATTCCAAGACCGTATTCAGACTTTAAGAAAGCACAGAATAGCACTTATGCGGCAAGTGCATGCCTATGACTCTCCCCTTTGACAGACAGCCTAACCCAGCAATTGAAATGCCCCCCCCCCACCTCCATTACGTATTTTCCCACGTATGCACTATTGTCACACCTTGTCATACAGAGTTGTGCACATGTGGAACTTAACTCCATACATATTGAGATCCGATGCGTGACATCTGCTGTGCCGCATGAGCAGATTGCTAAAAAAAACACCAACTTATGCACACGGCATGCGTATGTTTGCAAATTTTATTAAGTCTAAATACGGTCCCCGTCCTAATAATGTTGTTCCACAAGAATCGATGTGCAAAAGAGGAACTTAACTGAATATTCGTATATACCCGTCTTTAATCAAACTCACTTATGATCTTGAGGAAACTGGCAGTTGAATGTACTTTTGATTTTGACAATGTGGAAACTGAGACAACAATATTCAATGTGAACGATTATCCACCAATTCTGCTGAACATATATTTAGAGCACTAACTGGCTTCCCATATAACCGATGTTAGGGATAACCTACTACAACAGGTATTCAATGGAACCCCAGATGGTAGGGAAAAACTTCAGGCTCCCTACAGGTCAAAGTCATAGACGGTAAACCCTGTAACCGAAGGACTAGGAATGCAGCAGAGATGGAACGACACCAGCAGACAATACAAGATACACCGCTGAAGGAAGTGCGAGATAGAGACGTACACTACCAAATAGGGAACAGTGCTAGACGGAAAAGCACAGCCTCAACAGATAGAGATAGGTGGGCACATGCTTAGAAAAGCATGCACTAAACCCTAACAGCAACAGGTGAATATCATGTGTCTATATGAAAATAGCACAAACACTAACAACCCAGGTAACAAAGGGTTAAACTGCATGCCAAGGTGTAAATAGCACAGACTCCAGGTGATAATAGGTGTTAAAGGAACACAAACACAGATAGTAACTCAGAAGGAGCAAACAACACTAAAGGGGAGACAAGAGGCAGAGAAAGCTTAAACAAGAGACTGGGGAGTAGCACAAGATAAGGCATGGACAGGAGAGGAACAAAGCAAAATAGCTGGGAATCAAAATGCAAAACAATTCACAAGTAGGCAGCAAGGACACTATAACCGGCTGGGGAAGGGATCTTCTGATGATCTGTTTACAAGAAGGGGATTTTAACGACTCGCAATCCTTCTGATTTTTCTAGCGCTGATCCCTTATTAAAAGATTACTTTAAACAGTTTTAGTTCTCTTGTTTTTGGAGTAGCCTTATTCAAGCCTCTTAAGGTGTGTTCTTCCCCTTTCTGGTATTGACCCCCACCAATATCCTCTTATTACTTTCCCTCCGCCACTGTTCCCTCCATCTCTCTCTCTGGCACTCTGCCACTCTGCTTTCTGTACTGTTCCCTCTAAACCTATGCCCACTATTCACCCTGTATCCATCCCATCCCTTCCCTCAGGGACAGATATAGAATTTTCTTTGGGATTGTGGTTTACAGATAAAATTTCCCACTCCTCTTTATTCTTTTTCCCCCCCACACACACACTATCTATTTCATACTCTCTGCCCCCATATTCTCTTTTCTTTCTTCCCTCAAGATATAGANTCTTTCCCTGCTACCTCCTGGCGCTTCCTGCCTATTCTCTACAGTTCCCTCTTTCAACTGTTCTCTCCAGCTCCCTCTCCTCACAGTTGTTTGTATACCTCTCTCCTCATTTTGGACCATATTTTTTCTTCGGTGCAGAGTTGTAAGAGTGAACCTACTACATGTGCGTAGTAGGTCATTTACACATTCTACGTACCATTTATCCATTTAGATTGACTAAGTGCGGTCTTTAAAGACCCCACGAAGTTGGTTAGGTAGAAAGAGTCAAGGCAGAGTCTGTCTAGGCAGCCTAGGGTAGTTTTTAAAAGAGTGGGTTGGGGGAGGTATATAAAGGAGCCGGGGAGGGTGGGGTAGGGAAAACTCCCTACCACCAACTACTCCACCTACTCCCTACATGGTAAAGTGCGGATACATGTGTATCTACACCTACATCGTTCGGACCTGTGAGTCAGGTACTTTATCTCCAGTCTTTATTCCTCTCCAAGATAAAAAGCTTTATGATAGGGCAGAAAAAAACCCTAATGTGGGGGATAATTTGAGAACAAAAAAGCAATAGTAAAGAGACAAAGGCAACATAAAGAACAATTTTGTAGAAACTGAACAACAGCAAGAATTTAAAAAGCTAAAACATGTTAATTAAGACATGAAGGGCCGTATTCAGAGATCCGGTTTTAACGAAAGTTCCGTGCGTATTTTTAGGATCGGATCGAACTGCGCATGCGTAGTAATAGTGATACGCCGTCTACGTTGAAGTTAAGGTTGGAAATGGCTAAGGGACGGACTTGTGAACTGGGCGGAGAATAATAGTAATGCGACCCTAAATGCTGCGGAAATATACGGACCTAAGGATTTGCATAGAAATGGGCAGGGGGAGGCATTGAGATGAGGGAAAGTGGACGCGCTTACAGAGTTAGGGCCCGGTAATATGCGCAACTAATACACATAAGGCCGGAAGTGAGTGCGGCCAGATAGGGCAAGTCTATGGAGGTGGACGTTTAGGTCTGGGCGGAGGTTGCGAGGGGAGTAACTGCTTTTTCTGGTGGGCGTAACCTTCTCTGACCTGCCACTTAGTTGCGTATATTTGCAGCCCGATCGCTGACGGATCTCTGAATACAGCCCGAAAACGCCAAACTAAACCTCAAAAATGTATCTAGACAATTAATGATGAACACAGGACTTAGACAAAATAACTGACTTCTAATAATGGGGTTGAGGTGGTTGAGGGTGTGATGGGTGTCTGGATCCTAATGAAGGGATGGATCCAGACTTCAGCACATTAGGGGACTTATGTTTGCAAGCCCCCTATTCTGCTTATTCTGCCATGCACAGTCCAGGACTTCCTCACGCAATGCAGGATCGGGCAGCTGCGTTCTGTGTGGAATTAAGGTCATCACACATGGGGCGGACCCACACACCAAACGTATAAAATATGCATGGTGGACTGGCTTTCATATTTGAATTGTACAGTAAAGACATGGCTAAGCCCTCAAGTACAATCCAGAATTTCATCCGCACAGTGGCTAATGGAGGATTAGCCAGAGCCTTGGTTAAAGGAGGTATTTACTCTATTTATAGCTGCCAAGGGTAGCGATGAGAGAAAGTGACACACCTGTAAAAATGTATAGAATCCCATCACCCAGAACCAAAGACCTCTTGCAAGTTATCAAGGGCAGTACAGTGCTGTCCTCAATCAGGTCCACCTTTACTCTAATACCCACACTTGCCTTATGGGCGTGCAAGGTCATTACAGCCATTGTTGTAGCAGGGAGTGCACGCCCCCTGCACTCCCCGCTATCAGTAGTAAATATGGACACTTGCATGTCCAGATTCCTTCCTTAACTTTTACGACCAGGTCTGCAGCCTTACAGCCGCAGACCTGGTCGTAATGGGTCTTCCCCTGCCCCGTCCCCTCATTAAAATGTCGATCTCTGCTTTCACGGCGGAGATTCGACTGTCATAAAAAGGGGGAACAGTCCCTTTTACATAACAGCCGGTGTATGTAACATACGTAACGTACGCTGACCATTACATCATTGTAAGAAGGTTGCGCACATGCGCACAACCTTCCAGACAGGAATTACGTACGCTCTGTACGTAATTCCCCTGTCGTATGGATCCAAGGATCGGGCCCTTTGGCACTAAGCGAAAGATGAAAAGGGGGCAGCCTAGATTATCCCACAGTAGGGTGAAGAAGAGGGAGAAAAGAAGGAAATTAAATAATGTCCAGATGGGATTTACAATAGTTCCAGATCTTGCAAGTGAAATGTAGAAAGGGGTTGGAGGTGATCATGTGTGGGCATTTGATTTAGGCAGGAATAAGGCTTTAGCAAGAGAGAGCATGCAACAGACTGTCGTTTCCAATGACCATCACGTCCCATCTCCCATTGCAAGATGATCATGGTCTAGATGAGAGGTCAGATAATAGGACCTCAAATCGTTGAAGCTTCGGCCTCTATTGGGACTGGCGAAGCTAGAACATGGGGACTTATGTCTCCACTCAAAAAAGGAGAAGCCATTTATGTACCGGGTATTTGAACTAAGGTGTATTTCAGAAAGTAGGTGAGGCATGATGGCCATTTTGACAGCCACTGTTCTACCAAGCCAGTATATAGTATGCAGTGGGGGTAGTTCTCCTTAAGAGAGAGTGATAGGTCTTGGTGATGAAGACTCCCAAATATTTAAGCCAGTTGAAAGGATGGTTACATTTCAGGAGGTCTGCGGTAGGTGTGAGCACATGCAGTGAGACTGTTTCAGTTTTAGAAAAGTTGATTTTATATCTTGACAAGAAGCTATATTGGGATAGGATAGAATAAAAAATGAGTAGAGAGGTAAGTGTCAGATGGCAGTTGTCTGTTGTTGTCGGTGGATTATTTTACAATAGGTTCAGGAGTGTACTATGGGTATTACATCAGATTAATATATTAAGCGGTAGGTGACATGCAGTGAGACTGTTTCAGTTTTAGAAAAGTTGATTTTATATCTTGACAAGAAGCTATATTGGGATAGGATAGAATAAAAAATGAGTAGAGAGGTAAGTGTCAGATGAGATGG
>WWET01000595.1:557188-597685 GCA_011038615.1 Limnodynastes dumerilii
AGCAGGAAGTGACAGGTGCACCGTGTCTTCCAGCATGCAGAGAGAGCAATTACTGGCCCTAGGCAGCAGCGATGTGGACCCAGGCCCCCCCGAGCATCATTTCACCATCACCGACCCTGACCTGATGTCTCAGTCCACGCTGGAGCTAAACCGGCTGCGGGAAGACAAGGCCATGCTGGAATCTCAGATCCGGGATTTAAAGGAGAAGGTGGGTGAGAGCTGGACAGTGTCTGGCAGCATAAGCATCAGTTCTAGGAGGTGTTAATGCCAGGGTGCCTCTTAGGGGTTGGAGATGACAGATTCAGGTCAGGAGGCGGGGCCTGAGTCTGGATGGGGCGGGACTGGGGACTTAGGGGTTGGAGATGACGGATTCAGGCCCTGTCACGAGGAGGCGCGGCCTGAGTCTGGATAGGCGGAGTCAGGTGGGGCCACTGCCTGACAGCTTAAAACAGCGCTCGCCACTCCATGTTTGAGTGCTGAGCGCTAGTGCGCTCAGCAATGAAACATGGAGTGGCGAGCGCTGTTTTAAGCTGTCAGTCTTTCCCATAGCTTCCCATAGCACTGGAGGGGGAGTAACTGTCACAGGCCCCTCTCTCTTCCCCCCTGTAGTTAGGCCCCTGGTGCCTTGGCATTTTTTTTACCTTTAATGAAAGATAATTACTAAGCGCGAGGTATGGTTGGACATAGAAATATGGCAGCGGTCAGTGACCAACCACCAACGGAATTACTGAATTGATCAGCGCCGTGACAGTCACAGATGATCTCCTTCAAACAAATCAATTGCTTAAAGCTAAGAGAAAATGTTTTGTGTTAGCATTAACGGAGCGTCTTTTTTTATTATTACAGAGAAGATTACACGAAAATACCACGTCCAATCAAAAGTAAGTATGGGAGGCAGCAGTACGGTTACCGTGAAGGGTACAGTAAGTGAGCATGCGGGATAGGTCATTTCGGAAGATTACGGCCCGTATTCACACATATGGTTTTGCGTCGGATTGCGTGCGGATTTTTAGGATCGGATGACCTGCGCAGGCCTAGTAACTTTTTCTATGCAAATTACGTAGTATTTACGCACGTCAGTACTTTTTGCACGGACTTGTGAATCGCACTTAGGGACATACGTAGGGAGGGGCGTGGTTTCTATCCGTACGATAGAAGCTACATGAAAGTTGGGCGGGGGGAAGCATTTAAATATGCATTTGAAGGCGCGGTTAGATAAATACGCACATACGTAAGTAATAAAGGGTGTGTATAAGGTCCTAGGCTTCTACATTATAGGCCGGAGACAGAAGCCTGATTTCCCCAGTGTTTGTGCGTTGTTATTGAATAGCGGACTATTTTTTCATTAAACGCATGCACAGGAATCCGTGCCAACCAATCAGAATGCATTTCCACCCATCCGGAGGAATGACACTCCCAGCACGTGGCAACAGACGGCTGGGTTTGCGATTGCAGTGTGCAGCACTTAGTCCAATGTACATTACATTAGTCCTCTCTTTATGTGTACACATCCAGTGCTCCTTCCTCGGGTCTTCAGACATTTCCTGCGTGCTAAGGTCAGCCCCTGGCTGTCAGGAATGTGTTCATGCGAGTGGGAGGTGTTAAGTAGCGTGCACGCGGATGATTGGATAGAGCGGACGGATCTTTTGCTCGGGGATCTGAGTCCAGCCTGATGACGTCCCCCTCGGGTCCTGTGTATAACATGATTGTCTGCATTCTGCAGCGTGGGCCAAAACTCTCAACTGAATGAAGAGCAATGGGCGCAAATCAGGAAACAGCTGCGGGAATTCACCCACAACACCCAGGTGTGTACCTATATCACCTATGCCACCCTTTACCTCTACTGTCTCTCAATACCATGTGCCCATAGACCAGGCCTGGCCAACCTGTGGGCCTCTGGGGGTGGTGAAACTACGAGTCCCAGCATGCTTTACCTGCATTGCTGATACCTGACAAAGCATGCTGGGACATGTAGTTACAAGAAACAGGAAGAGCCACAGGTGTGCTCCAGGGGACAGCGCTGTTGCTGTTAACGCCAGCTCATGGTCATCCATGGAGGCAATGTATCGGTCTCTGCATTTGCATTTTATTTATTTGTTTTGTCCACACACAAGAGAGATGGGTTTTCCACATATATGTCGCAGTATGGGCGTGTATCACGATGTGGTAGGGAATGCAGGGTACAGCGGGATCAGATATTGTATTCTGCAAGCGCAGCGCCAGAGAGGTCTGGTTCCAGTCTATGATTGGGCCAGATCCAGACTGAAGATCGTTTTACGTACACAAGCATATCGGAGATAATGCCCTGCCCTCGCATGCACGTAACTTAAGCCAATTTACAGGTTCAAAACCCTACCTTAACTATTCCTTGTGTATCAGTGGTCATTCGTGTCGCCTCGTACGTAACTGCTAACTCCGCCCATACTGTACAATTTACATGCCTCCCTCCTCCCACAATGCGTATAGTCGGCTTGCGTATGGATACACGCTCTATTGCATGGAGTTATGTACAAGTTACGTACGAGCAGAGTTATGATGCGTGAATTAGCTGTCGTTATTAAGTCTGGAACCGGCTCCTCGAAAGCTGCGCCGAATGATCAATAAACGATGATGATGAGTATTACCGATGAGATGCATCTGGCTTTTACATCACACTACTTCTCTGCGCTGGTGGATTAAAGACGATCTCCCTTTTCAGCACCGCCGCGCTACATACCTGCCACGAGACGTTGTTGCCGTTCCGGCAATTTCTATTTTGAAAGTGATCCAGTGGACAGCAGATCCTCCTCTGTGTCACTATGGACACGCTTCCCATTAGGAAACAAATATATTTCAGCACGGGTACACTACCGAAAATTTTAATTTCGCTGGGTGTACCGGTGGTCTCCTTTCACGATTAGTGGTTAGGATAAAGAATTAGGATTAGGGATACTGTAATGCCAAACAAACATGTCGTGGTAATGACTCTGATCGAGACAACGCTGCCGGCATTTTAGCTCCGGCACATTCACTGACAACAATCAGAACAGCAAAACCACATCCCCGCCATATCCTAGAGGCAGAACATCCATCGTTATGACAATCCAGATTATTGGCCAAGCCTGGCAGGGTCTTCCGCCTGTTTAATATCGGCCAATCCTAATGAAGAAATGACGGAGCTCCACTTAACACACAACTGCTATAGATCCTACTCCTATGAATGTCCTTAACGCTCTGTAACGAAGCACAGCCCATATCCTCATCTCATTCCCGGCTAATCGGCTTTGTTGGTTCCCCCCCAATGGTGTCCTGAAGGAGGATCTGGAGAGGGAGAGGAGTCAGCTGTTGTCCAGGGCGGTGGTAGCGGAGGAACAGGTGTCAGAACTGCAGGAGTATGTGGATAAACACCTTGGAAGGTGAGTAGAACTCTATGGACTTGGTCAGAGTGTCCACCAGGAACAGCAGGAGAGACGGTCTTTGATCTCCGGTATATTGATATCACTTTCCTCCGCCCAAGGTACAAACAGGAGATAATGCGGCTGCGGAAACTTCTGGGCAATGACGGACCCAGAGCCATCAGCGCGGACGCACCGCAGTCTCTCTTAATCCGAGCGGCAAGGCGAAGTAGCCACGAGATGTGATCCCCTCTAGTGGCTGTTGTTGGCGCTGCAGACAGGACATGAAGTCTTATGGCCTAAGAGAGGTTTCATTTTATAATCCAGAGACGTGTGTTGGAACATGGACCATGGCTAGCAACCATTAAATTATTTATTTTTTAAATACGTTATGTTGTAAACTTTTTTTTTCCTCTTTTAATATAGTGCTGGTATCTGAGCCCTGTACACACATACTACATACATGTTACATGCATTACTGCAGAGAATGTGTGAGAAGAGATGATTGCTATGATGTTCTGTAAAATGTTATGCTGCTCATATACTGCCAACACTATAATACGTTTATTTTTACACCATACTGACCCTAGACCTATATTTATCACAAGCATGTTTACATTGTTCTACTGTGCTGCCATCTCAGATGGGCGGCTATTCCACATATCAATCACCCTTTCAGTGATGTTATTTTTCTGCACATTTCCTCAACCACCCTCCAGTTTATACACATGTCCTCGTGTTTTAAGACACCTCTTCCTTTGAATAATGCCCCCCCTCCTGTACCTGGTGACACCCCTTGATATATGTGAAAGCTGCTATTATATCCCCCTGGCTCTTCTCTGCTCCAAGCTATACATGTTACTTCCTCTAGTCTCTCTGTATGCTGTGTGACACAGGCCATGCACCATTTTAGTTGCTCTTCTCTGCTCCAAGCTATACATGTTACTTCCTTTAGTCTGTCTTTGTATGGTGTGTGACACAGGACATGCACCATTTTAGTTGTTCTTCTTTGTTCTAGTTTTCTAGTTTCTAATGTATTTATGTCCTTCTGGAGATACGGCTCCAGCACTGACCCCAGTATTCCAGGTGAGGCCGCAGCAATGACCTATAATGTGACTTTACTACTTCTCTCCCTTTGCTATTAATTCTTCTATCTGTACAACTAAGCATCTGACTTGCCTTTCTCATGGCTTTGTTACATTGCTATATCCCTTTCCGCCTCAGTAGTTTCTAATGTAATGCCATTAAGGATATATTGAGCTTTTGGGTTTTTGTGCCCCAGGTTTGATGATTTTGCATTTTTTGGCATTAAACTACAATAGCTGCACTTCCCTCATTTACCCCTCCTGGCGTGTCTACCGTTACATATCTTTGTGTCATCATATTTTCCCCTCGATACCACAGGCAATATCACCTATAAAGATATTAAATAGCACTGGTCCAAGTACAGAACCCTGGGGTACTCCACTGGTTACCTTACCATCCCCAGAAGAGATTCCATTTACTACAACCCTCTGCTGTCTATCCTGTAACCAAGATCATTTCCATGCAACTATCAACTAAGTCCAATCTCCAAAGTTTCCATCTTATTTAACACATGTGCCCAATAACAGATCTCCAGCCATCGCTCACTGATAAATACCTTTAGCGATGACAAGGGTGAATGCTAGGCTGTGAAGGAAACACATAACAGTATAAAGGCAAATAGTAGCTCAGTAATCCAAAATGACAAATTAAAAATTTATTGATGGCTTAAATACAATATACTTTTTCTCTTTTAATAAATATATTAGAATATAATTTTAAGATAAAACATATATTAATATTTTTTTTCATTAAAAAGGAAGTTAAAACACTGAATATGAATGGCGGAGTGTATATCAATTGTACGCACAGCTACGGCGGTCTATACACTGCACGTTAATCAGCTGAGAGGCAAATCCTGTTAGGATAGGTGCAAGGTGTGTAGTCACTATACGATGACCCTGGCTATCAGAGTGTTATATGGAAAGCTTGACACATTACATAGTGTGTAGCCCGCTTAAGCCCTCCATTTTGTTGGAGAAACAGGGTCCAGACACTATTTATAAGCTAGTCTCACAGATTGAAAATGTGCTGTAACCCAAACCAACTCAGCGAATCAGATGATAGTTTAGACAATCCAAGCTGCTAAAAGCTGATATCTGATTGGTACATTTGAGGTGTTGTAACTAACTTGCTGAACCAGGCAGCTCTGAAGGCACCAAGATTAACCGTTACCATATCATCACATACATCCATACAGCAATTATAAATGAAGGTTAAAAGCACATCTACCAACGAGTCACCAAAACATTCAGCATTTTCCATCTCTCCGAGTAGTGTTTAAGAACCTCAACAGTTACAGCTCCGTCTCCTCCTCCCATTTGGTCTGTAAGGATTGCCGTACACTGCTAACGTCGTAACCCCAGGCCCTGTCCACGCCCTCTCCAATGATGTCGCTGGGTGGCCATGTTGGTAGAGGGAAGCGGCCAGTCACTACGCGGGCCTCATCGGGGAGCTCTGCCAACATTTTGGTCTCCAGCAGGGGGAGCTGATAGGAAGAGGGACAAAAACACGATGTCTGCAAATATCTCTAATATACAGACTGTACAAGAAGATATAAACAGAGAAAAGAACGAGATTTTCAATGGATTATAAGAATATTGATGAAGATCTGTATAGTGTATAGTATTGCCAATTAATATATAGTCCCACAGAGATACAGGATATAGAGCAAGTTAACTGACACAGGACCAGATCTCACAGTCCGCATAAAGATGGGGATGACCTCCCTGTCTCTCCTCTTTCTTTAGCGGACTCTAAGAGACTTACGCTGCCAGTCTAATAAGGCATGTGACCCCTTAATCCCACCCACACCGTATCATTTAAATGCTCCTCCCCACCTTATGGGGTTTAGACGGACGGCGGGGATGCACCGCCCTCTCGAACAGATCCGTAGCGATACATCCGGCAGGCCCATTGCCGGTCAGACACAGAATTCAGCATCTAGCGCTTGGAATTGGGCTGTCGTGCAGGGGACAGGATCTGGTCCACAGTCAGTAATAAACAGAGTTGCTGAAACAAGTATTAGTAGCTCAGTCAAGAGCTAATAACTGAGGACCGGATCCAGTGTGTAGTACGCACCTGTCTGCATGGGAGGAAAGAGTCCAGAATCGTTCGTAGTGCATTCTGATGCGTAACTGTCATGTGCACACATGTACTGAGCATTTACGCTTTCGGAATGCGTAAATCAGCATTCTTGCGCAGTTCTGGAGACAGAATTTCTAACTATTGACCGAGCTACTACTACCTGATTAACGCCACCTGTGTTTTGGGCCTCCACCTGTTGGCGAAAGACGAGGTCGTGTCACTTGCAACTGATGTAGCTATAAAAAATACTCCTAAGTGACGCGACAATCAAACAGCGTTTCTGCAAAGGGCGCGGTTATATAACGCAGTCACTGACTACTCGGCTGCTTAGTGATGCAGCCATGCAAGTGGTCAGGACTTCAATCCGTCATCCTGCCCCTATTTACAAGGGCTGCAAGAGGGACGGGACCATGTGAAAGTGGGTGGAGTCTGACACATAGTGGGTGGGGTTTCTGGGCGGGGATTGGGGAGGAAGACATAGGATTGGCTCACACGGAATCTGAGGAGCATTCTTACAAACACAATATCCTGTGTATTCTATATTAACGTACCACGCTGGGGGCCAGGAATACGGAGATGTTCCCGCAGTCTTGTAGTTTCACCTGTACGTGGAAAACACAGGTCTCCAATGTTTAATCAATTAAAAATGATGGTGTTTTGAAACTACAAATCCCAGCATCTTACCTTCCACAGATCCTCCCGCAGATAAGACACTCGCCGGTGGTAGCCGGATTTCCAGGCATAGAAGTAGGAAAGGCGCACTAGCCAAGGGTGTAGCTCGTACCCCACTGCAGGGCTGAAACCCTGCCTGGCCGCCTCCAGGACCTGTGGGCCGGATAGAAGACACCGGTCACGGAATGAGACAACGCCAGCGGGACAATGATATAGGAACGGAATATCTCACTATTCTGCCGTCACCAGAGCCCAGATCCACCATCTTTCCCGTACGCCCTTTCAGCAGCGTCATTACGTTCTTCACTTGCTTGGCATTGGCTGGCATATAGGGCACCTGAGAGTAAGAGACGGCTACTGTGATACGAGCATTACAGGACGTGATTAATAATGGTCTGAGTGACATTTACCTGTAACTTTAATGGCACTTTCCTGAATCCAGGCATTAAAGCAAAGGCCCAAACAACGTAAGCCGTTAGCCCGGTACATCCAGCTATCTGCAAGAGTCCCCATCCTCCGATCCGTCTCCCTTCTAACACTGAGGCCACCTCCTGGGCCCCATCATCATCCATTTTTAGGAAGGGACAGGAGCTGATGGCATTATAGAGGCTCCATGATCGTTACCTGCAATGTTCCTGGAAAACAAATCCCAAACCTCAGATCATTGTTAGGCAAGAGCTTCATCTGGGACACCTAGAAGAGCGGAATTCCTCCGAATATGGGCCTGTTTACTGAAATTGGATAATGCGCATGCACAGTAATTTTTTAAACGTAATCTACGTATCTTTTCGTTACGTAGATTGCGCAATCTACTTAACAAAAATATACATAGATTACGGTAAAAAATTATTACGCATCCAATTTCGGTAAACATATGTAATACGTCCGGTGGTCTGAATACGGGCCTTGTGTTTTGTGGAAATAGACACAGCCTTGATAGTCTCATAAAATCACCAGAACGCATCAAAATCGCGTTTCACGTCCATCAGAATTTTGATCAACATGTTTCAGTTGGATTATAGATGCTTAACTTTCATTAAATGATATTGTGGAGATAATTGTTATATTCTTCTCTAAAAGTGCCCTCAAGGTCCTAAGAAAACAGGCAGTTTAACCCACTTATACAGCTTGTAGCACCGATGCAGCTCTAAAATACCACCCGATTAATGCTACTGTATCTCATTAAGGGGCACCAACCCCCTTTACATTAAGAGGTTTATAGATACCAGCTTAAAGATCAAGAACTAAAATGGTGAAACGCTTGGCCATTTCCTTAGTGAGGGCAACCCTGTCTAGGGGTAGCACATACCAGGAGTCATGAAAGGGTTGATACAAAAGGGTTATAATTATAGGACAAGACCGGACAAATTTGCTTTACAGGTGCATGATAAACTCAAATCCGGCTGCTATCAGGAAAAATGTGCAGAGAAACGAATTCATAAAAGTCATTCATATTTTTTATTTTCATCATCCAGGCTCCAATATGTAGAATAATTATTATGCACAGTATGAGATGTCACAACTCCTTGAAAGGGACGTTGCTTGTGGTGCACTGTATTGTAAGGGCTAGATTGGTTGCTATGGGCAACATCTCCATTTTTTACCTTTTGGAAGTTTAGAAATCCAGCTCTAAGTCTCTTGAATGCCTTCACTTCTATTCTAAAATATATATGTATATATATATATATATATATATATATATATATATATTTTTTTTTTTTTGTCATTGACAGTTATAGGGGTGATAGATAACGGGGCGGCTAGATAGAGCGGCCGCGGGCTGACTGCGCGGTGCATTGTGGGATATAGAGGGGAGAATATTGTGCGCTGATAGGTTTAAATGGATGATTCCCCCTCTAGAGGGTTAATGTCATTGTAGGGTGGAAGGACATGACCTGAGCACTGCTTTGTGGGGGTCTGTACTGTAAGCAGATAGTTAACTATAGTTAACTATCTGCTTACAGTACAGACCCCCACAAAGCAGTGCTCAGGTCATGTCCTTCCACCCTACAATGACATTAACCCTCTAGAGGGGGAATCATCCATTTAAACCTATCAGCGCACAATATTCTCCCCTCTATATCCCACAATGCACCGCGCAGTCAGCCCGCGGCCGCTCTATCTAGCCGCCCCGTTATCTATCACCCCTATAACTGTCAATGACAACCAGAGAGAGCGTCAGGACCCTTCTCACCTGGCCGGATGTGCGCTCCATCTAATCCAGCCCCAACGGAAACGGAGACGTGTGTGTGTGGGTCCCGCAGAAGGAAGTGCCCATTG
This sequence comes from Limnodynastes dumerilii, assembly GCA_011038615.1. NCBI lineage: Eukaryota > Metazoa > Chordata > Amphibia > Anura > Limnodynastidae > Limnodynastes > Limnodynastes dumerilii. Next base: position 566,686 of record WWET01000595.1, read on the forward strand.
CAGCATGTAAACAGTCCCAGTGATCATGTATCACATATTATATAGAGTACAGTAGAATGGAATGGGGTGGGGTATAATCACGTGTGTGGGCTTATGTACATTTTACTTGCTCACAGCCTCTGCTGACTGTATAGGCTTCCTGTAAACTGATGGATGACACTACAAGGCCCAGCATGCTCCAACCCTGCAGATTGGCACCTAGGATTCCACAGTAGATTGCTTATGTATGATTACAGTGTGCAGTATAGTGATAGATTTACAATCATGCACATTTTCTGCTACAACTTTAGGCATTGGATAACAAATAGAAACATTGATCCAGAATTAAGTCAATCAAGGGAATTACTCAAGTCTCTTGTGTATGTTGCCCTGACAAGTAATATTGGCGCATGTGCGTGCAAGATGTTACGCAAATGTTACTCCTAACGTACAGAACCCTACACTTCCGCATGTCTAAACCCCGCTAATGAAGGGCCAGGGCCAAATAACAAGATGGACGCAGATCCGTGCAATGAAGTTAAGGTAGAGTTCTGGATACATAAGTGTCCGTAACCCCGCACAAGAGAGGGGAGTGACTTTCAAACCCTCGCACGTAAGGGAAGTGCGCGTGGGTCTGGTCTCTATCTTATAATAGAAATTGATCCAGATGAAGCAATCGCCAATCTGTTTTAATCTGGAAAAATCCCTGCTGACCCAAGATGGCCGTCGTATTACTCCCTGGAACCATTACTATCACGGGTGTAACTATAGGGGGCGCAATGGGTGCAATTGCTGTGGGGCCCGGCAGCTTAGGGGGCCTGCCTCCCAGCAATCATCCCACTGCATCTATACTTAACATTTGTACGTCTGGCGCCGGCTGCTTCATAAGCAGTGCTGTGGAATTGTGCAACGCAACAATAAAGCATCATGGTGGATGGACAATCAATGTTGCAAACTGTGAAGTATCCTTAGAAAAATACATATTATACACATATAGAAGGTTTTATATCAAAATTTTGCTATGGGGACCACAAAGTTTTAGTTACGCTCTTATCTACTATCCTTCATTTCAGTCACAGTGGTAACCCTGGATGCCCTTTTCTGCTAGAAATTTGTCAAAGCCTTTATTAAACATATCATTTGTATCTGCTATGACAGCCTTCTCAGACTGGAATGTGAAAGAAGAAGAATCCTGCCTATGGGGATATTCAAGTGAGATCCAGGTGCAGACACAACTTTAGCTGGTTCTAGGGCTTGGTTTGGGGTAAATGTTAGGCATCGGTATGGAAACACGGTAGACTTTTGCAGACGTCCGGATCCAATCTTGTGTGAGTTGGCTCTGCGTTTATTTTTATTTTGAGACCTTATTAAAGAGATATGTAGTATAAGTAATCCTCAAAAGTATGCACAATAGTTACTGTATTATTGAATATATAAACATCATTCTCCTTTTTCTCCTTTATACTTTATATCTATGTAACCTTTTTCCCCTTTAAAAATTAACATATAAATACAGTATATTAAATATTTTTTTTCTTTATTCTGTACATCTATATATACTTTTTTTATATTTTACATATAACCTTTTCTCTTTTTTTTATATACATTAAATATATAACCTTTTCTTTTTTTATACTTTACATATATAACCTTTTCTTTTTTTTATATACTTACATATATATATCTATTGCAAATGATCAATATACCGCAAGTTGGGTGATCAATAAGAATGTGTTTTATTGAAATGATATACGTTTAACAAATATATATTAAACGTGTAGCATCGCTTTAAGAACGTTTTCTAACATCGAAACTATAAAAGTAGTCAACACCAGAACAAAGGTGAAATTGTCCTAGATATATAATACTCGTTTTTTGTTCACAGCTAGTAGAGCAGTCACTCCCTTCACTTATCTGCCATCAGTGCCAATACTCCCTTCCCGTGAAGGCCATTTTCTTGTAGACCCAAAATAAGATTTTGTAACCATAAAATAGTAAATACTGCCGGCCATTGTGTCCAGGTACTACTAGGCTGTGTGTGAACCAAGGTCTTTTAAAAGTAAATGATAAGATTTAGAAATGTTACTTTTAATTAACTTGTATTATGACACTAATTTGATATTTTTTGCTCTTTAATAACGGGCTATCCAACAACTGTAATATGGGCTTTGTTTTTCACATTCTTTTAGCTGTAATAGTTACGTGTAATCAACAAATACAATTTTGCATATCACAGAACGCCATTAAGTTTCCCTTAAAAGTCTAATGACCAATCAGAGTGCTAAAATATGATTGTTATAATATTCAATTGTGTATTAACGCCCATTATGTTAATTGTGATTTCTGATGTATAAAGACAATTGTTGAGCTGTTTTGAGCAGCTTGCATTCCTTTCTGAATTGGCATGCTCTGTACATGTACATATGAATATAAAGAACTATATTATAATAGAAAGACTGGATTCACAACTCCGTAATTTTTTACATACGTGCCTAATTTTGCGATTCTAGCTACTATGCATGCATAGTAACTATTTTACACGATCTACATAACGTGTCCTTATGTAGAATGCGTATATGCGGTCTTAAATTAAACATTGCGTAGATTGCGCAAAATAGTTACCACGCATGCGTATTAGCTAGAATCGTAAAATTAGGCACATATGTGAAAAATGATGGAGTTGTGAATCCAGCCCTTTGTCTCTGAAAATTTCCATAACATCCTTTTTCTATTTTATACTTTATAAATATATCTACTTTTTCTTTTTGTTTTTTTTTATATTTTACACCTATATATATATATATATTTTCTCCATTAAATTTTACAAATATATAAAATGTTTCTCCTTTATACTTTACATCTATATATATGCTTTTTCTTTTTTATACTTTCTATACTTTTTCTTCTTTATAATTTACATCTATATATCCTTTTTTCCTTTATACTTTATATCTATATATCTTTTTCTTCTTTATACTTTGCATCTATATACCTTTTTTCACCTTTATACTTAACATTTATAGATCTTTTTTCTCCTTTATACTTTACATTTATAGATCTTTTTTCTCCTTTATACTTTACATTTATATATCCTTTTTCTTCTTTCGGTGTTTGCGTCTTTTGATCCTTTGTCGTTCCTGCGGCTTAAATGAGCTGACACAAAGTTGTAATGACAAATTAAGTTTCCAATTAACAACCCTTTACCTTAATCCCGTCCTTGTGAGAGATAAAAGGATGCGCGATGCAAGGATTTACGTGACAATAGCTGGAACGGTTTAACCTGAGGGATGAGCCTGTGGAATACTTTGGGATGTGTTGGGACCTGTCACTGTCGTCTGTCTCATTAACCGAGAGAGTTTGACTTCAGTCTCATGTAAGACCAGTGATTTCATTGCTTCTGACCCAACTTCACCCTCAAGGGTTTTAAAACCACTAAAAATGTGACATAAAAGGGAAATACGATCTGTGAGAGCGTAACACGTCTTTAACCTTTTATTATATGTTTCTTTATGTGGCCAACATTCTTTTTTTGATGTTTCTATTGTCATATATTAGTCAGCGATTTCTGTGAGGTAACGCTGCAAGGGGAAGCCATTCTGGTGTTCTAGATGAAAAGTATCAACATCCAATGGCTAAATTTAAAGCGGAGCTTAGTAAATCTTACACCTAAACTTGGAAGGTGCATGCTGGAGCCAATCAATGAAAAATTAAAAGTTACATCTTTTATCAACATTAAGCATAGTAGACAACTCTCCCTTAATGTATGGGAGACTTCCTGAATAGTGGGTGCTCTCCCTCACTACCTGAAGAACAGGTGATCTCCCTGACTCTCTGAAGAACAGGTGATCTCCCTGACTCTCTGAAGAGTGGGTGATCTCACTGACTCCCTGAAGTGTGTGATCTCCCTGACTCCCTGAAGAGTGGGTGCTCTCCCTGAAGAGTGGGTGCTCTCCTTGAAGGGTGGGTGCTCTCCCTGAAGAGTGGGTGATCTCCCTGAATGCCTGAAAAGCGGGTGATCTCCCTGACACCCTGAACAGTTGGTGATCTCCCTGAAGAGCGGGTGATCTCTCTGACTCCCTGAAGAGTGCTTGCTCTTCCTGACTTCCTGAAGAACGGGTGATCTCCCTGATCCCCTGAACAGTGGGTGCTCTCCCTGACCGCCTGAAGAGTGGGTGCTCTCCCTGACTCCCTGTAGAGTGGGTGATCTCCCTGAAGAGTGGCTGCTTTTCCTGACTCCCTGAAGAGTGGTTGATCTCCCCGACTTCCTGAAATGTTTGGCAATCTCCCTGATGCTGATTCAGTTTTAGAAGTCATTGGGGTAATTAAAAATTTGTGTCCTATTTACCTGCATTGAGACCTATGGAGGCAACCTTTTTCATGGAGGTCGATATATAATCAAAGACTGCCAGTTATCTAATAATGGAGACAGAAATGAAAAATACACTTTGTTCTCTTGTGAATCAGCTGCAGTGTCACCTACTTTTATCTCTTCTATAAAGATGAAGAAGTCAGCGGATCCTATTCACAGTCTCCACAATAACACTGAGAGTATTTATTCACTGACAATATAACAATAAATACTGATGCCGCCATTTATATTAAGTAATAGTTTTCCTGGCAGCGCTAGGCACAGGGGTGGAGCTACTCACAGGACACACCCCTTTGGCTTTACATGACGCACCCTAGTGCAGACATGTCAAAATCTAGTAGCCTCTATGGAAACAGCCTGGAAATCACAGCAACTGTGCAATATTAACATCCATAAAAGAGAAGACCAAATCACGACTACAACAAAATGGCCGTGTTCTGCTAACAGCGAGTGGAAAATGCATTCATTTTGTGAGAGCGCATGCGCTTCCACCGCACTTCCAGTATGAGCCTGGATCCAGATATCTGTACCACAAGTGTTTACGTGACTTTGCCGATGGCAAGGTGGTATACGGTGATCATGTTCACTACTGGGAGTGGGGATACATGCTGATTGCACAATAATGACGTGTTAGACTCCTGAGCCAGCCCCATTTTAAGTGAGGACAGCCTGGAAATTTTAAGGGCAGGGTCCACGGATCTTGCGTGTGAAGGATGTGGCGGACCCTCGCCCGTATCCGGTCCATAGTGTAGAGGAATTCTCTATACATGACCATCTGGCCTCTGAGACAAGTGAGGACATGTCTGACCATTACCTGGAGAGCCGGCATTGTCCAGCTGTCCACACACAATGATCAAACTGGGACTCTGACCTCTAGCTAATGAAATGCAAACAGCAATGTCAGCTATCCCCTGTGTCCCATTGTAGCATTTCATTTGTTAATTAATTAAGTAGTGATACAGAATCTGGAACACCGGAAAAAAAGCTCATATGGGATACAAATTCTAAAGTTAAAACTAATGTCAAATACTTATAAATAATAATATTACAAAAAATTATTGATTACCTCCCCCATCTATTCAGATTATTATTATTATTTTTATAGGTTTGTTTTAAGTACTTATTTATATTTCTTCAAGGGAAGAATTTTCTGTTCTAATATTTATTCAGTTTTTAAATCATTTATTTAGATTTTAGGTAAATGTTAATAATTCTGTTATACTTTAGGATATGACCACAAGGTGGCAATAAAGACAAAATGACTAAACCAACCATCTTAATTAAGACATCATGTGTTTTTATAGAATACAATAGCTTTATGAGTGTAATAGAATTGTATAATGCCCAGTGGCCGGGTCATGTTGGGATGTAGGGTCCTATGTGTGTATAGTGTAGTAGAATAGAATCATAGGTATATGAGAGAAGGTATATAACCAGGTACAGGAGGGAGAGGGGTATATGAGAGAAGGTATATAACCAGGTACAGGAGGGAGAGGGGGATATAAGAGAAGGTATATAACCAGGTACAGGAGGGAGAGGGGGATATGATAGAAGGATATAAACAGGTAAGCGGAGCCTGTGCTTGATGGATGAGGCTGCTGTGTGTAGGTAACAGGTGGGGCCAAGCTATAGCAACTGCAGCCATCAACCTATCAAAACCATTAAGACAATTAGGGACGGGTGATCATTAAGACTCAGCTTTTATTTGAAGATCTGACCTGCAACATTATTCATGAGAAATATTCTGCATTTTTCTTAGGATGATCATTAAATACGATCCAATCACTGAGTTATTTCTTGTCATCCTCCAATGACAGTGATGGATGACGTTATAACTCTTTTAAATCCCATTTGCATTAATATATAAGTTATTGTCAGGAACACCCGGGATGCTGACATTTCTGTCACTCCAGCGTTATTGCTTTTCTTCCATGAGCCGTAAACATTTCTCTTAACATATTTTTTTTTGCTCATCTCCACGACGCGATTTGCAGCCGTGTCTGTATGTGGCAGGAATCCGTGACATTGGATTCACTGACAAGACTGATTCGGGAGAGGGAGATACTGACAGCCGCAGCAGCGGAGCTGTGAACGGTTCAAGGGATCGAAAGGCAATCAATGGCTGCAGGTATTTATCGAGACGTCTCCTGGCTGCTGTCAGCCGTGTGTACAGGTCACAAGGAATCCGTCACCTGGAGTAAAAGCGAGGAGCTGTCAAGAAGTGTTATGGATCTTCCCTCATGTGTCTGATTAATCAGCAAAGGGAATTGGTTCTTGAGGACACAGATTAGCTGATCACTACACTCTCATTAATACTCACTACACCTTCACCTCTCATCCAGGAGAAATGCAATTTTATGTAAAAATAAAAGTTCTATGAGAAATATATCTGTTTTATACCTACGTGCTGTTGTTGACATAAAACCAGGTCACCATGGAGAACAATTCATAGACGTTTGAAAAAAGAAAAATGGAAGAGTTCTCAACGGCAACCAATCAGATTCCAGCGCAGATATTCTAACAATGGATTGTTTAATAATTCTACTCTTAGGGCAACTAAAATGGTGCATAGACAACGTCACACAACATACCCAGAAAGACTAAAGGGTGTAACACATAAAGCAGAGAAAAGAATATGATAGAAGGGATGTAACCAGTTACAGGAGGGAGAGGGGGATATGATAGAAGGAATGTAACCAGTTACAGGAGGGAGAGGGGGATATGATAGAAGGGATATAATCAGGTACAGGAGGGAGAGGGGGATATGATAGAAGGGATATATCCAGGTACAGGAGGGAGAGGGGGATATGATAGAAGGGATACAACCAGGTACAGGAGGGAGAGGAGGATATGATAGACAGGAGGGAAACATTCTTCACAGGGAGAGAAGTATTAGAAGATGTGGTCAGAAATGACTGGAAGGAATATAAGGAAACACAGTTTAGTTGTGCGGTGGAATAGCCACTTATCAGATGTGCTACGGGCTAATACAACAGAACATTTTAAATGTTTGGTCTAAACATAATTATAATCTAAATCTTAAAAAAAAACAAAAAAAAACAAACAAATAAACTAAGGCAGAGGGGGGTTCAGAGGCCCTCACAGGCTTAGAACTGGTCCGGCTTAGTGCTTCTTGTCTGCCATCAGATGCCATATTTGCGTGTTGAGTGCAGTGAGTGGGCCGGTGACTTGCACCTCCCGCTGCTCTCTTTCTCAGCCCGGATTCCTGTGCTAATGAAAGCCATTCTCCGAGAGAGGCCCAGGGGCTGTGGGAAAGTTATGAACGGAGACAAAGGTGGATCTGATTGAATAAGGGGGGGGTCTGAGAGCGAGGGGAGCGGATTCACCCCCCAACCCTGTCTTACATTAAAGCCCCTCTACTCTTTATGGAAGCCACTGTTGTTGTGTTTTCTTTCTCACACCTCTGGATGTGGACGATTAATCCAACAGGTGCCAGGATGCAGAGGTTGGCGCGAGCCTCTAGACGAGACGCCCTGTGCCAACAGGTGCATGGATGTAATGTGGCACCTCGAGGGCCAGACAGCTGGGGGGCAGGGTCCAGCGTTTAGCAGGCTGTTGCTTCTAGGGTGCAGTGATGACAAGGAAGGGGTTACTTAGTTTTATAGGCTGTATTACCCATAATCCTCTGTATGCCACATCTGTCTGTCTGCAGGGTAACTGCTGGATGCCGCCTGTAGCCCAGCATGTAATGCCAGAAACCTGCCAGCTGTGTGGAAGCTCTGGATTAGAGCTACAGACTCTGGTACTTAGTTTTATGTTATTTGGGTTTCTGACCTCTTACACCCCCTCTCATGGGATCCTGTGGTCTGACAAACCCCTCTGCCCTGGAATCCTCTACTCCGGCACCTCTCTCTCCTGGAATCCTCTTCTCTAGCTCCACTCTCTCCTGGAATCCTCTCCTCTAGCTCCCCTCTCTACTGGAATCCTCTACTCTAGCTCCCCTCTCTCCTGGAATCCTCTCCTCTAGCTCCCCTCTCTCCTGGAATCCTCTCCTCTAGCACCTACCTCTCTCTCCTGGAATCCTCTCCTCTGGCACCTCTCTCCTGGAATCCTCTCCCCTAGCTCCCCTCTCTCCTGGAATCCTCTCCTCTAGCTCCCCTCTCTCCTGGAATCCTCTCCTCTAGCTCCCCTCTCTCCTGGAATCCTCTCCTCTGGCACCTCTCTCCTGGAATCCTCTACTCTAGCTCCCCTCTCTCCTGGAATCCTCTCCTCTGGCACCTCTCTCCTGGAATCCTCTACTCTAGCACCTCTCTCCTGGAATCCTCTCCTTTAGCACCCCTCTCTCCTGGAATCCTCTACTCTCCTGTAATCCTCTACTCTGGCATCCCTCTCTCCTGGAATCCTCAACTCTTATACCTCTCTCTCTCTCCTGGAATCCTTTACTCTAGCACCTCTCTCTCTCTCTCTCTCCTGGATGCCTCTACTGTAGCACCTCTCTCTCTCCTGGAATCCTGTACTCTTCAAAACCACTGACAAAAACAAAAACCTTTTTCATCAGAATAAATTTTGTCAGGTTTGTGTTTGATAAAGTTGTTGAAACAGCTAGGATGATGTCACTGTGATGATGTCATATTCATGATTGGCAAGATAATGCCATGCATCCTTTATAGACGGTACAGTATAGTGTGCTTGATGTAGCTCACCCCTTCCGTCTGGACGCTGAGAGAAGCGGATATAATTGGGCCTGTGAATTTGCAGCAGGTGGGGGATGAAACCATCGAGGGCTGTAATATGTTTTAATGAAAGAGCCATGTACAGGCTGCTGAGATAGGGGGCTCCGGGCCCTCTGAGGCTGCTAAGTACCAGTGAATGCAAAATATTTGTCACTTTTCGATGGGAACGGCGGCCTTTCTCCAGCTGTTGGCAGACGCTGGTCCCTGAGAGATGCAAAATGCAGCCAGGAGATTGCAGGAGAGTAATCACTCCTCTGTGATGGGCTAAACATTACTTATATACATTATTCCATCATTATTTTATTTATTACATTGTCAAATATTACAAATATTATTATTTCATTAACTTTTATCTACTCTCTGGAAGAGTAAATTAGCAGCGTGGACATCTTGTCTTGTTTTCCTCCTGTATTACATCTTGGTCTTGTATTACATCTCTCCCTCCTGTATAACATCTCCTTCCTGTATTACGTATCTCCCTCCTGTATTACATCTCTCCCTCCTGTATAACATCTCCTTCCTGTATTACGTCTCTCCCTCCTGTATTACGTCTCTCCCTCTTGTATTACGTCTCTCCCTCCTGTATTACGTCTCTCCCTCTTGTATTACGTCTCTCCCTCCTGTATTACATCTCCTTCCTGTATTACGTATCCCCCTCCTGTATTACGTATCTCCCTCCTGTATTACATCTCTCCCTCCTGTATTACGTCTCTCCCTCCTGTATTACATCTCTCCCTCCTGTATTACGTCTCTCCCTCCTGTATTACATCTCTTCCTCCTGTATTACGTCTCTCCCTCCTGTATTATGTCTCTCCCTCCTGTATTTCGTACCTCCCTCCTATATTACGTCTGTCCTTCCTGTATTACGTATCTCCCTCCTGTATTACGTCTCTCCCTCCTGTATTACATCTCCTTCCTGTATTATGTATCCCCCTCCTGTATTACGTACCTCCCTCCTGTATTACATATCTCCCTCCTGTATTATGTCTCTCCCTCCTGTATTACGTCTCTCCCTCCTGTATTACGTCTCTTCCTCCAGTATTACGTCTCTTCCCTCAGTCTTTCGTCTATCCCATCTTTATTATGTGTCTCCCTCCTGTATTACATCTCTCCCTCCTGTATTACGTCTCTTCCTCCAGTCTTTCGTCTATCCCGCCTTTATTACGTGTCTCCCTCCTGTATGATATCTCTTCCTACTGTATTACGTCTCTTCCTCCAGTATTATGTCTCTTCCTCCAGTCTTTCGTCTATTCCGTCTTTATTACGTGTCTCCCTCCTGTATTACATATCTTCCTACTGTATTATGTCTCTTCCTCCAGTCTTTCGTCTATCCCATCTTTATTACGTGTCTCCCTCCTGTATGACATCTCTTCCTACTGTATTACATCTCATTTTTCTGTATGACGTCTCTCCCTCCTGTATTACGTCTCATTATCCTGTATTACGTCTCATCCTTCTATATGACATTTCTTCCTCCTGTATTACATCTTTCTCAATAAAACTTGTTACCACATCTTTTGAATTCAGTCGTCTGTGTCTGTGACAGCAGATGCATACAGCACACAAGATGGAAGCATGGGCACCAAGGTGGTATACAAATTACCAGGGACTAAGCCTGCTGGGGGGCCTGGGCCCAGAGGCATCAGTAGGGAGTTGCAGACTGACAGCAGCTGCACTGCTTAACTTAATTAAGATCGGATAGTCGTGCAGCTACGGTACGGACAGAGGGACTGGGACACCAGCAAAGCCAAGGTAAGGCAATTAAAGGATCAAAAAGGAATGACTGGAGAGAAAGGCTACAAGAGAGGAGGGATGGGTGAAAAGATGGCTAGAGACATACAAAGGGAGTGAAAGGATAGCTGGAGACATACAAGGGGAGTGAAAGGATAGCTGGAGACATACAAGGGGATGAAAGGATGGCTGGAGAAATACAAGGGGGAGCTGGGATGGCTTTAGACATACAAGGAGGGAATGTGATGGCTTGGACATACAAGAGGGTGAAAGGATCGCTGGAGACATACAAGGGGGTGATGGGATGGCTGGAGACATACAAATGATGAAAGAATGGCTGGGATGTGCAAGTGGGGTAGAGACATACAAGAGATTGAAAGGATGGCTGGAGACATACAAGGGATTATTGGATGGCTGTTTATGTATCCCTTAAAATAAATACATGATTTATATTCTTAATTTAGACTCCAACATATTATACAGTTATTTTCAATTTAAGAACATTATTAAACTATTATATCGAGATATCCGTGACTTTTGTCCTGAATGCTGGGAGATGTCACGCTTCGGTGAGTGGACGCTGCACATCTTTGCCAGTGGTGTAGGAAGCAATGCAGGTTTTATCCTGTAGATGGCCTCGTGCTTCAAGCCTGCTTGGCACGCCCCCAAAGAGTCACAACCCACGCCCCCAATGGTTTGAACACACCTCTTTGGTGGTGCAAAATTATCAGTATTATTCAACAACGATTACGAGCCCAAGAAGTGGGTGTAGTTTCTCTTGGCACCCCGTTAGATGTTAGTCACCCCCCCATCACCCACACGGAAGTGGGGATCCAGTGGAGATTTATCTTTGTATCTTTGAGCACATTGACAGTGAATTTCTACATCCAGTCCTCTGGGAAAACTTATTTCCAGATATATTGCATCATCACTTAGAGGCCGCCTCACAAATGTCTCTAAGTCACCATAACATATCTCGTCTACCGCTGTCCATCTCCTGACTGGCTGCCTCCTTACGGTGTCCCCCAGGACCTCGTCATTTGCTGGCATCTGTCTTATCGCTCTCTGCCAAGTATGAGTTCAATGTGATCCGCTCTAGAACGTTGGCCGTCTCTCTCATTAACCTTCCCTGGATTTCTATCTGGATATCGAGTTCCCAATACTGCCTATGAAATATGAAGAGAAATACATATCTCTGCAAATATGTCCCAGTCACATCCACCAGATCCTCGTCTCTGGTTTAACTCTGTGCAGGCTTCTCTTCATCACGTCTCTTATGTTAGTTGAAATCACAATGATCAGTTATATACCACTTCTTTTTCTTTAAAGAGTAAGTTAAGTACATTTTCCTATTCAGATGATAGTTATAGTTCTCAGCTCTATTTTTACCAGTGATGATGATGTCATTTTCAATACCTCTCTGGAGGGCAAACAATAATGGCTGCCACGGGATGTTACAGTGGACATGGCCACAGAAAAGACATCGGACCTGATGCACGCTTAAGAATGATTTAGGTTCTAAGTTATACGCAACTAGTAGCAGGCGACTGCCCTGAAACGTCTCCGGTTTTCAGCATCTTAACCGACTTATGAATGCCATAGGACTACCTTATCTTTAGGTTCTTAGTTGTGTGTGTAGGGCGGCTAATTAAGAACGTTTCTGCCGAACCGTGCCCAGATTTCCTGACTCCCTCCACCCAATCTTCTTATCTCCATTCTTAAGTTTTCCCGGCACGTCCCCTCATTCTTAAGTCACTACGAACCTTGAAAAATAAGGGTGATTCAGAGCTGTCCCATTCTTAAGTCCTACGTAATTGCGTGTATTAAGGTATCACGCATGCACAGTATATCCCTTCTTAAATGCCGCAGATTCTAAATTGTGAATCAGGTTCATTGGGCCTGATCCAGACCTACGCTCCTGTGGGTAGCGTATTAACGCCAAACGTACCTCTGATGCTCGGCAATAGGCACTCCCCTTGCTTGTACCTAGGAACCGGCTGATGTGACGTATCGTGCCCACGTCCATCATTTCTACACACAGGAAGAGAAAAAATAGATTTTTTATATTTTGTTTTATGCATTTTTAAAAATGTTTTTTTCTTAGTTAAAACTGAAGTATTTACACAATTCATAACTTTTATTTGACATTTTATAGTACATTGTACAGCATTACAGCGTGCAGACAGGCGATCGCAGTAATCAGAGCCTCCATTCACAGTCAGCATGACACCCTGCCCTTGCGCAATGTATTTGACCACATGCATTGCATTGTGATTGGCTGCTGTGTTCCCATAATTGGTTGCAGTTCTAAAGTCATCGTCGTGTGGATCGAGCCCATTGGCTGGCTAGTAGACATAGTTCGTCTGCTATTGAGGCTCAGAGACATCAATGTGTCACATCAGGAAGAAGGGTTAAGATGTCACAGAGAAAACACGAAGCACAATGTCTGTCTGCTGCCGGCTGAGCCATTCACAAGAAATCTGCTTTTTTAATTTGCGAATGAGGGAATCCATACTTGCTGTATGCAAATGACGGGCGTCAGGCCTGGAACTCGCTTGCCTAATGCCTCACGGGGCCTTGTTGCTGCCGTTTGACAGACATGTTGAGAATACCTTCTTCAGCAATATCTGTTACCTTGGAAACAAACAATGGGGCCCACTGACTGGTGCCATGGTTACCGATGCCCTCCAGGAATCTTCTCTCCCATGCCCACTTCCGGGATTGGTCTTTTCTGTAGGAGACTGTTGGCGAGGAACTCAGCGGCTGTCATTCATGGAGCGTCAGGTCTGACGTGACCCGATGCATTTTATCCAAACACTGGGGCCCCAAGTGAGATCCAGAGAGGACGGGAAAGGCAGACGATAGGACCTGCAAAACTATGGACCCGGGAAACAAGCAAGAACCCATCCCCCCACCCCCCCGGCCTGACCCAGACCCAGACAACCGTCCGAGCCCCTATTGTATTCACTCTTCAAAGGGGCGACACTCAGATGATCAAAGGAGATGGAATAGTCAATGAGAGATAACATCAGGGTTGCCGACTATTTAAAGCCATAGATGACAACATGGGGACGATTTATGCAAATCATGGGCCTACTAGACCTTGGGCGTACGTACTTTGGCTGTGGTACGCTGCCCAAACCCTACCTTAACTTTTCCTAGCGTAAATACTGACGTACGTAATGGATTTATGCATGTGGCGGCTAAACTCAGCCCATACTGTACGATTAAAATGCCTCCCTCCCCCTCCAAAGTTTAATCACAGGTGTCGTATTGATGCCCCCGCCCCTTCTTTCGTATTGACGCTGATGGTACGTACGTTCAGAGTTACGTGGCCTAACATCCGCCGCGTCCATCCACAGTAAATACAAATGGCCGATTTTACGTCATCGGCTAGCGTAAATACGATAGCGTACTTATCTTAGAATCTGGCCCCATGTCATTAAGCCCCCTGTCAGTCACTCATCTCTAGTGTTCCAGGGGATGGGCGGAGCTAGGGATTACAGTTGGGATTGTTAGGGGGAGATTTTTCAGGAGTCTTCCGGATATTCCGGGAGAGTCAGCAACCCTGGATAACATCTTGTAACCTATAAAATATTCAGATTAAAAGCAATACAAAGTATGTCAGCCCAGTAAAGGCCTCGTGTCCATGAAGCGAGGGATCTTTCAGCTGAGGGGTGTGGCTTTTTGGAAAATTTACTTACATTTGGGTAGATCCAGAACTACGTTTGCCGTACGTTTATTCGCGTAGCGTATTTTCGTGTGTGTAAATTCGTTACACTCCCCTCGGCACACCCCTTGAACGTACGTATTTTGTCAAGATACGCTTTCCAAACGCTACCTTAACTTTTGCCAACGTAACCGCTGTGATCCGCTCACGTACGTATGGGCAACACAAATTTACGCAGCTAAGCACGCCCATACTGTACACTTTAAATACAAACCCCCGCCTACTTAACATAATTCAGACGTATTTTGGAGTAAGGTAAAATTGGCATTTTACGTGACAAATACGTGAATAGCCCATACATTCACAATTACGCTACGTTACTGAGCGTATTTTCTATGGTGCACATGTGCAATACTTACAGATAGGCGATTTTACGTCTCCGCCACGCGTAAATTCGCTCAGAAGCGTTGTTCTGGATCAGGCCTATTTTTCTTACGGGAATAGGCGCAGTTCACGCTTTTCCTCGCAGACAATTGAGTTGGGCCCAGAGGGGTAGAACCTGGCCCCTGCACGCTTTACTTGCGTGCGGGGGTTTGTGGTTACAAGCCCGTCGCGGGGAGGGCACGCCCCCTGCGCTCAGTAGGAAACCTGGACCATATTCACAGATCCGTTTTCACGTGGAATTTTTAGATACATTTTAACTGCGGCATGCGTAGTAACTTTATTTACATAAGTTGCGCTGAATGTACGCATTTAAGTGCCTAACGGACGGACTTGTGAAATACGTACGGATGGGCGGGGTTGAAAAACGGACGTGAAAATTTAAATGAAAGCGTGAGTGCGCAGTTAGTGAGAGGGGAGTGTTGGGGGTGTTGGCTTGCCACGTGCGTGGGTAGAATTGCGTACTTTTAAAAAAACGGATCTGTGAACACGTTCCCTGAACACTTACACAAGTTTCCCCCGTTCCCTCATTCACATGGCAATTCCCATCTATATGGCGGGGATACAGCCATTGGAAATGAAGAGTCAGCCCCTTCTAATTACTAACGTTCATAACTTGAATATAAACTTTTTTTAAAGAACGTGTGAGAATCAACTTTTCTCTGGTCCTTAGCCGAGAATTAACAGTTTACACAGAGGGTCAGCGGGTTTTATTAACAGGATATAAATGTATTTTTAGTAGGGGAAAAGCTTTTCTTTTAATGACACAGTATAAATAAACATGAGAATACGAGTGAGATTCTCTCCTCTTCCTGGGAACTGGTGGAAAAAAACTGCGTTTAAAAAAAGTAAAAAAAAAGTGATTTGGCTAAAATACTACAGACCCCGGGTACGAGTGTTTTTTATTTACACTATCAGCCGCTGTCATATGTCAGGAGGCTGTGAGAAAACAGAGAGTGCGATCTGCTCCGAGGAATGGGAAACATATGGAGATTAACCCCGTCTGTGCCGGGTTTCTGCAAGTCAACTGGTGCTTATCATAGGAATAAAGGCTCGAATTCACACCCCCGGACGTATTACACGTACCGTAATTTACCGATAATGGCTACTGCGCATGCGTAGTAACTATTTTACGTAATCTACGTATCTTATCGTCTTAAAGACCACATATACACAATCTACGTAACAAAACAACACGTAGATTACGTTACATAGTTACTACGCATTTATCAGTAAATTACGGATGGACGTGCAATACATCCGGGGGTGTGAATCCGGGCCAAAATAAAGAAGTAAAACAATGATGTGAAATGTAATACATGCAATGTCAATGGATTGCTCTCTTCTATATAACGCCAACCTATAGCGCAGAGCAGTACAACCGTAAAAATGTCTCGCAATGTTCTCGCAAGCTCATTACACGCTCAGGACCGGATCGGGGTTTAAGTACACATATCAGGCCAGATTCTGACCCCCGCGCAGTTTACGTACGTGTAGGGGTCTGAAAGTGCGCAAGGCGGAGAGGAGTGCACGCCCCCGTCACTCCCCTCTATCGGTAGTAGTTCTGGACACTTACTTTTGCGCATTAATCTGTGTCTATACGGACGCGGATAATCAGTGTCTGGGCTTCCCCGTTCCCACTCCTTCATTTGAATGCCTGTATGGCGAGGATGCCACATGTGTACCTGAAGGGTCGGTCCCTTCATTGTACCTTCTGACGTACAGATGTATCGCTCTTAAGAGGGAAGGGTTAGGGTCTGGCTGCGGGGAAGGGAGTCAGGGTTAGGCTGCGGGGAGGGGAGTATTAGGGTTAGGCTGCAGGGAGGGTAGTCTTAGGGTCAAGCTGCGGAAAAGGAAGTTTTAGGGTTAGGCTGTGAGGAGGGGAGTCTTAGGGTCAGGCTGCGGGGAAGGGAGACTTAGGGTTAGGCTGCGAGGAGGGTAGTCTTAGGGTTAGGCTGCGGGGAACAGAGTCTTAGGGTTAGTCTGTAGGGAGGGGAGTATTAGGGTTAGGCTGCAAAGAGGGGAGTCTTAGGGTTAGGTTGTGGGGAAGGGAGTCTTAGGGTCAGGCTGCGAAGAGGAGAGGGATAGGGTAAGGCTGTGGGGAGATGAGGGTTAAGGTTAGGCTGCAGGGATCTGAGGGTTAGGGTAAGAATTAGGAGAAGGGATACTCACCATTCGCTGCTGCGTCTTTGTTCTGGAAATCATCGATTGCTTCTCAGCGACGCAGAAGCAATCGATTTCTTAGGCACTTCGTTGTGGGCTGGTAGAAAATGTCTCTTTCGAAAAAAAAGGGCCTCTCAAGGTGGCAATCTACACCCCTCCGATCCACACAAAGTCTACTAAGTGGGATTAAATCAGAATACGGTCCATGATGCCGGGGACGCTACTGTCTGCCTCCACCTGCACACTGACGTGTAATAAACTCTCTAGGTGAACCTTTAACATGGACGTTATTAAGCTCCAGGGATCCATCAATTATAAAAGCTCTTCACACAGTTGTGTGTTCCATGCTGGACGGATGGGGCTGTAATAACACTGGAGCCTGTTATAATATATGGCACTGATGATTTGTGTGAGAACCGGCTGTGAACGTGTTCACATTCTCATCCCAGTGAAACGCGTTTCCCTTCTTCTAGATGAGAGCCTGAATGTGTAGCAGGTTTTTCCTGCAGTTACATCGTGGCCAGTGATGGGATCTGAGGCTGGAGACATTCTGATAGAGTACACGATTTTTATGGTACCATTTTGTGTCATATATTCTGCGTCACCCAACAACTTTATTTCTCTTTTATGCTGATTATTGTATCTTTTCCCTCTTTATTCTACTAAGAGACAGTTTGGGAGCAGACAGGTTTTTATATAGAGCCATCGTATAACGTAGCACATCACAATTTTAACAATCATTGTAAAATAGGATAGGGTAGTGACAGACACTATGTAGGACCTTGGGGATTGATACATAAGGAGAAGTGCTTTATTCCACACAATGTGTACAGTGCTCAGTGCTCTGTATCCAGTCACACAGCAGTGTTACTACCTGGACTGAGGGGATATTACTATGGAGAGAGACAGGGGCAGAAGCAATCGATTTCTTAGGCACTTCGTTGTGGGCTGGTAGAAAATGTCTCTTTCGAAAAAAAGGGCCTCTCAAGGTGGCAATCTACACCCCTCCGATCCACACAAAGTCTGCTAAGTGGGATTAAGTCAGAATATGGTCCATGATGCCGGGGACGCTACTGTCTGCCTCCACCTGTACACTGACGTGTAATAAGCTCTCTAGGTGAACCTTTACCATGGACGTTATTAAGCTCCAAGGATCCATCAATTATAAAAGCTCTTCACACAGTTGTGTGTTCCATGCTGGCCGGATGGGGCTGTAATAACACTGGAGCCTGTTATAATATATGACACTGATGATTTGTGTGAGAAGCGGCTGTGAACGTGTTGACATTCTCATCCCAGTGAAACGCGTTTCCCTTCTTCTAGATGAGAACCTGAATGTGTAGCAGGATTTTCCTGCAGTTACATCATGGCCAGTGATGGGATCTGAGGCTGTAGACATTCTGAGTACACGATTTTTATGGTACCATTGAGTGTCATATATTCTGCGTCACCCAACGACTTTATTTCTCTTTTATGCTGATTATTGTTTCTTTTCCCTCTTTATTCTACTAAGAGACAGTTTGGGAGCAGACAGGTTTTTATATAGAGCCATTGTATAACGTAGCACATCACAATTTTAACAATCATTGTAAAATAGGATAGGGTAGTGACAGACAGACTGGGTGGGTGAGAGAACTTGACTCGCAAGCTTACACTATGTAGGACCTTGGGGAATGATACATAAGGAGAAGTGCTTTATTCCACACAATGTGTATGGTAACAGTGCTCAGTGCTCTGTATCCAGTCACACAGCAGTGTTACTACCAGGACTGAGGGGATATTACTATGGAGAGAAAAAGTGTCCAAGTTTATGTAAGTCACTATAGCGCACATCCTAGTGACTACCACTCACTACAAAGAACATCCCAGTGACTGTCACCGACCACAGAGAGTATTCTAGTGACCACCACGCCATTCAGAGAGCATCTTAGTGACCAGCACTCAATAAAGACAGCATCCTAGTGACCACCACTCTACTCAGAGAGCATTCTAGTGACCACCACCCATCTAAGAGAGTATCCTAGTGACTGGTATCCAATACCGAAAGCATCCAGGTCCACCCAATTCAGAGAGCACCTTAGTGACCACCACCCAATACAGAGAGCATCCTAGTGACCACCACCCAATACAGAGAGAATCCTAGTGACCAATCACCAATACAGAGAGCATACTAGTGACCACCACCCAATACAGAGAGCATCCTAGTGACCAATCACCAATACAGAGAGCATCCTAGTGACCAACACCCAATACAGAGAGCATCCTAGTGACCAATCACCAATACAGAGAGCATCCTAGTGACCACCACCCAATACAGAGAGCATCCTAGTGACCACCACCCAATACAGAGAGCATCGTAGTGACCAACACCCAATACAGAGAGCATCCTAGTGACCAATCACCAATACAGAGGGCATCCTAGTGACCACCACCCAATACAGAGAGCATCCTAGTGACCTAATCCATTCCACATGGACAACATCTTATTGACTATCACCAATTCCTGTCAACATCCTTGTTCCCTTCTACCATAAGAGGTGCTGCTGGGTGACCTCAAAAAGCCAATGGTCTCCTGGTAACATTCCCTGTAAGTCCTGTGGCCACTGCTCCCACTCACGGTATGCAGTATCCCCTGCCACCAATATCACTCTCTGATAGCTATGGACAAACATTGCCCGACCATGTCCACAGCCCAGCGCCAATCCTTATAGTCAGCGCCAATCCTTATAGTTAGCAACAATCCTTATAGTCAGCGACAATCCTTATAGTCAGCGACAATCCTTATAGTCAACCCCAATCCTTATAGTCAGCGCCAATCCTTATCGGGCCACATCCGAGCTAAAGCAGTGCGTGAAGAGACTCTTCAGCAATGAAGAGGTTAAACTCTCCTATTCCACGGATGGCCCAGCAGCCGGAGGAATTCCAGGGCAGAGGAAGACGTGGACTCGGATTTCATGGGAAGCTCAGTTCCAGTGAGAGGGGAGAGAAGTTTTTTTTTGTTTTTTTCCTTTTACACAAATCATGAAAATTGATGCGTGAAAATGTGTTTTTTTTACGCTGGAAGAACTTGGGAAAGGGAAAATTGGAACAAATCTCAAATTGTACCCATCGCCTCGCACCCTCCAGGGCTCGTTCTTCCTCCTCTAATGATCACGGGAACATTATAACCTCCTGTTCAGCCTCATAAAGGCCAGATTTTTATGTGTGTAATTTGTAGCTCCAGATGTATGAAAAAATCATTGATATCCTATGTGTGTGTAAGAATTCCTCCCTCCCAGGTGCCCGCATTTCCCAAGCTCCTTCCTAGAAAGAAATCTTTGTTTATAACTGATTATATTATATTCACTTTATTACATTACCTTTAATACCGGCCCTTATAATAGGGTTGACGACTTTTCCAATCTTCCCTATGGGAGATCCCGGAGGGAAGAGATGCGATTTACGCAAATCGTGTCATTAAGCCCCGCCCCCTTCATAATTCATAGTGGACCTGATTCGCAGATAAGAAGCTGCTGCTATTTCCGTGTGTATTTTTAGGAACGTTTAAGCTGCGCTTGCGTATTACCTAAAGTTACGCAAACTACGTAAGGATCGATAATGGTGATCCCTTAAGAGCGATTCTCGCAGCTGTTCGCAATGACATAAGTAAGTATTTAAATGGGGCAGACAGGACGCGGTTTGCGGAGAATGTTCGTTCTTTAGCAACTTAATAAGAGCCATACGCACGGGAAGATAAGGCTGCCTTTGGTATTCTTAAGTCACTTAAGAACAATCAAAAATGAGGGTGTGTCCAGGAAGTTACCATGCGTATAATTAAGAAGCTAATCGTTCTTAACTCCCTTCTTAACCGTGAATCTGGCCCAGTGTTCCAGGAGGTGGGCGGGACTTGATGACAAAAATTGCATCATCAAGTCCCGCCCATCTCTAGTAACACTAGGGATTACTAGTGCAGGGGGCCTGACATGCGGGAGATTTGCCAGAGAACTGCCAGAATTTAGGGAGTCTCCCGGATATTCAGGGAAAGTCGGCAACACTGTTTTATGTCTGTATTGGGCTCTGTTTGGACACATCGTCCTTTGGACACATCTGAAACTGCGCATTCTTCAGTTTTAGTGGTAGGTCTCGCAGCATGGGCAGCACGGTGGCTCAGTGAATAGCATTGTGTCACACAGCGCTGAGGTCGTGAGTTCGATTCCCGGACTAGGCCTTATCTGTGTGGAGTTTGTATGTTCTCCCCGTGTCTGCTTGGGTGTCCTCCGGTCTCCTCCCACACTCCACAAACATGCTGGTAGGTTAATTGGCTCCTGAATAATATAGCCCTAATCTGTCTTTCTGTGTTAGGGAACTTAGAAAGTAGCTGCAATAGGTGCAGAGACTGATGTGAATGTGAACTATTCTCCTGTTAAAGCACTGTGTCATCTGAACACTATATAAAACCTAAACCACAGAAGATAAAGGCGCTATGGATATCACCTACCAAGGTTTATTTTCTTCATACAACGCAATTGTTCATCAGTATTTCACACAATAAATCCACATATAAATCAAACAGACAGTGATATAAATTATATTGCAATTACACATTATTTTTTATTTGATATAAAACATACACATATATTCAACATAAAACATGTACGTTTTATATTGAGTATACCATACTGTGTCATTTATATAATTGTCTATTTGTTTTTATATGTGGATTTATTGTGTGAAATATTGATGAACAATTGTGTTGTATGAAGAAATAAACCTTGGTGGGTGATATCCATAGCGCCTCTTTTTCTTTAGTTTTTGTTTATAGGGAATTGGTCTCTCCCAGGGTGCTGCTGGTGACCCCCGGGTATTATTATTATTATTATTATTATTATTATTATTTGGTTGTTGGAGCATAATTTCCTTACAGGCGCTCGAGTTGTATCTGTGAGTGTTATCCCTGAATACATCTGTCTTTTTTGTATTCGATTATATAAAACTTGTAATTAAATAAAAATGAATAAATAATACTCAAGGAGTGTGGGTCCCCGCTAAAAATTGCCTATTTCCATAGGGCCGTTCTCTCCCAGACAGTTTTGAACTGGCTGGGCTATCGATTGCTTATGCCTTGATGAGGCATAGTAATCGATCATGGTTCTCCGATAGGTAAGTGTAAAAACTAACCCCAACCCTTCCCCTAATTCTGGCCCTAACTCTCCCCTTCCATTACCCTAACCCTCCTTTCCCCGCAGCCTGACCCTAACCCTCCCTTCTCTATAGTCTAACCCTAAGACCCCCCTCCCCGCAGCCTGACCCTAACCCTTCCCTTCTAAGGCCCTAACCCTCCCTTCCTAAGATTCTAACCCTAACCTCCCTAACGCTAAAAGTTCCCGGAGAGGTTACTCACCTGTCCGGAGCTGCCAGCGGCGGGTCCTGCGAAAATGAATGAGTATGCTGATCGATGCACTCACCCATTCATTAAAAAAAGAAATCTAAAATGGCTGCCATTCGAAATAGAGACAGCCGAAAAGGAAATTTCGCCTGTCTCTATTTCTAAAGGCAGCCCATTGGAGCGGGGACTCCCACCATACTCAAGAGTCTACATTTTGACTGTCTATATTCTGACCTGTCTACAGTCTGAAGTGTCTATATTCTGACCTGTTTACATTCTGACCTGATGACATTTTAACTGTCCACATTTTATACCAGACCCCACTGCTCTACCCTGCACTTGCACAACGTATTTGGGCATATATCGGCATGGCAGCCCGTCCCACTTTTCAAACGCCTCTATGGCTGGATCGGGCCCAAACTCTGGATCAATCCCAATGATAGTGGACCATGCACCTTAACCGACACTTCATTGTTCATATACGTCTTATGATTGTTCCGGAACCTTAGCGTTTGTAGAGTGCGTCTTCTCCCTCTTGAGTCTGAGGTTTATGCAATATGAAACGTCTGCATTATTGTGTCCATTGTGTTCCATTTATTCTTCGGGAGTATCTGGATTCTTCCGGCATCTTCTAAGCCTGCTGGGTCTTGGGTCATTCTGTCACCGGTCTTCCCTATGGCGTCCAGTCATCAAAGCGGTTTTGCGGTTGAAGGGGTTAGTTCCAGGTCCCTGGGGTTGCATGCCGGAGATATCATCGCGCCTCCATTAGCATTTCCAGTTGGTTGTGGCAGCTCTGCGTTGCATCGCTGGGAAACTATGCAGGGCTGGATAAACACAATGGGATGTTTTGGTTTGGGCTGTTGGACAGGGATTATGTGTGACAGCCTCGATGGGAGTATCTTTCACGCTACCTCCCTGAAGCTCATCCAGCGATGGAAGGCAATGGTTCTTCTCATGCCAGAGTCTGCCAGATGGTACAAGTGAGGCTTTACTGTACAGCTGAGAAACTGACGGCCGGGACAGCCGGAGTCTGATATGCAAATCCGTCCCCCGCACCCAAAAAAATAAATAGTTGTGTATTAAGGGCCGTATGCAGACCACCGAACGTATAACATATTTTACGTTATCTACGTATCTTTTCCTTACGTAGATTGACAGACCGCAATCTACGTAAGGAAAAGATACGTAGATAATGTAAGAAATGTCCTGAATCCTCTTATACACAATCCGAGAGCATTGTGTCGTGTATCTTAGCGTGATTTTGCACTGCGATTGCTTAGAGACGCTGCTCACGAAATCGCTCCTGATTCAGACCCATTCACAACTCGAGCAGCGTCGGTGGATTGCGTTCTGAGGGGCGTGTCATAGGAGAGAAGGGGTGGAGAGTCATAGTCACTGGACAGTAAGGAGCTTGTCCATGCAAGGTCCCCCCATCCGGAACTGAATACAGACGTAGACTGTTCACATCACAACATTTGCGCCAGTTCCAGATCACGTGTAAGTCCGGGGGGGGGGGGGGGGGCCCNGCCGGGGGGGGGGGGGGTGACCGTCCACAACCTATCTCAGGTGCTTGCGTTATCATGTTATCATTCTAGCACAAAGGTTCTGAAATCGCTGCTAGAGCGTGTTGTAGGTGTCAGATATTTTATGTGGTTCGCCGGCACGATGGGCTTCTTTCCGAAAGATTGCAATTTTAGAAATCGTCCGTGAAGAGTCATTCACTGGAAGGTGTCATTTCAGCTTACCCTGCCCTTAATCCCTTCCTAACCCTAAGCCCCTAAGCCTCCATTTCCCACACCCTAACAGTAACCTTACCCTTCTTTACCCCTAACTTTAACCCTCCATGTCCCAATGCCTAACCCTGACCCTCCATGCCCTGCAGCCTAACCCTAACCCTCCATGCCCCACAGCCTAACCATCCATGCCCTGCAGCCTAACCCCAACCCTCCATGCTCACAGTCTAACCCTAACCCTTCATGTCCCTGCAGCCTAACCCTAACCCTCCATGCTCTGCAGCCTAACCCTAACCCTCCATACTCTGCAGCCTAACCCCAACCCTCCATACTCTGCAGCCTAACTCTAACTCTCCATGCCCTGCAGCCTAACACTAACCCTCCATGTCCCACAGCCTAACCCTCCATGCCCTGCAGCCTAACCCCAACCCTCCATGCTCTGCAGCCTAACCCTAACCCTCCATGTCCCACAGCCTAACCCTCCATGCCCTGAAGCCTAACCCTAACCCTCCATGCCCCACAGTGGGTGATCTCTCTAACTCCCTGAAGAACTGGTGATCTCCCTGACTCCCTGAAGAGCGGGTGATCTCACTGACGAGTTGATGATATCCCTGACTCCCTGAAGTTTGGGAATCTCCTCCAGAACTAATCCTTATCTCATGTGATTGTGGTGTCTGTAATATCTGTGGCAGGCTGCGGGTGAAATGATTTGATGTGATGTCGCTTTGCGTTGTAATTCTCCGGCGGTCTCCAGGAATGTAATATAAATGTTCTGTGCGCGTTAAACAATGAAGGTATGAAGTCTATAGACATGAAACACTTATCCCCAGTAATCTCCTTAGCATTACGCCTGTGAAGTCTCCCTTTGAAGTTCTGTTTGAGTTATGACAGCGGTATAATACGATTAAAGGATTATAGACGAGAAACAATGTTTAGCGCATAACATAGTCATTAAAAAGTCATTTCCTCCAAGGACAACTCTGCTAATGACAGTGACGCGTTTCATGCCCCCTCTCTTCCGTTACCAGCGATCGCCGAAAGCCATGAACCGTATCCAGAGCGATCGCGCATGCGCTCGGCGTTCGTGGATCCCCGGTCTGTCCACGTCCTATCCCTCCTCATTAAAAACGCAGAAAAATCGGCTGTATGAACCTCGCGACTGTATAATAAAATACTAAGCCACTCCCACGTGTGACTGCAAGTTGCCCCGCTATCTGAACGCCATGAAAGTGTCTTCGGATCGCTGCGCTGGTTTGCGCGGATTGCATTCCAACTGTGAGAACTACAAATGTGGTTTAGAACATGGATGCGTCTAGTGATAAAGGGGTAGATCCAAAATTACGCACTAGCGCCGATCGTATTTACGCTCAGCGTGCCTATGTTTTGAGGAGATTACGCTTACGGCTGGTGTATTTACGCCCCGCGGGCGTAGTTCTGGATCTGGCCCAAAGTGAGCCCGGGATTTCCTGTGGGTACTTGTGTAACGGTACAGAAGGATGATGGTTCTGAGCAGCAGCGATGGCTACCAGCCTCTGATTGGCTGACTGTGTCTTGTGACTCCTCCCAGAGAGGATTCTATATGATGGATTAATCGTTGTGGTCTGCACGCTACGGAGATCTGTGCTGGAAGCCGTTGCGACAGCGGGCTGGAACGGTGCGGAATGCTTAAAGCATAGCCGCATGATGGGTGGGGGAGGGGATTAGCGTCGTACAGTAATGATTTGGTTAAACCCGGGAGGCGGGAGTATAAATGTAGTATCTTGCTGGCGAATGGTGATCTCCCCTCGCACTTATGGGCATTAGGATTGCAGAGCGCAAGTCCCTATTACCTCTGCATCTGGTGCGATGTTATTATTTCATACGAGTGTTTCTATTTCTTCTCATTTTATGTGAAAAATTTGCTTTTTTGGGCCGGAACCAGATACCCGACCAGCGTACGATTGCTTGTGAGCATAGGTCTGGATCAGGCCCATTGACCCTGATTCACACTTAAGAGTGAGTTAGGTGCGAACAGATCTCACTGGTGCAGACTCTAACCCGCCCCCCGTCAGGTACCTTATGGCACGTAAGAGTGTTATAGAGTGACCTTATCTCACCGTGCGTAGTTTCCTTCTTAAGAAGACAATGGGGCTGATCCAGAGCTCCGGCCGCTGCTCTAGTGACGCCGGCCGTATGTGTAAGAACGGCAGAAATGCTGTTCTGTGCATGCTCCGGCCATATTTCTCTGCGAGCCATGGATCTAGCGTCCGTAACTACAGCATAGTTACGGACGAAGGGGCGAGCAGTTCCGTAACTGCTGTCATTACGGAAGCTGGGCGGGGGGAGGGTAATTAGGAAGGGAGGGCTGGGTTAGGGAGGTGACGCTCCTGTGTGAGCGTAGTTACACACAGTTATGGCGGCTGAAGTTAGGGTAGCCTTCAGCCGGCGTAACTATGCTCAAACAGGGGGAGTGCACCAGAGCTACATACTCTGGATCTGCCCCAGTGCCTCCCCCTGCCCTCCCGGCTAATCTAAATCCCCCCCCTCTCCCACTTCTAACGAATCACTCCCTGAGCTGGAGTTACACCGTCTCTACTACTTTAAAGACAGCACGGAGGCAATCTACGTACATAATTGCCACGTAGATCGCGTAAAAGATCTACTATGCATGCGTAATAAAAGAGCACTGTACAACATATCCATATGTGGGAAACGTTTTACACATTTACAGATTGTATGGTCAGACTGCTTCCACAATTTATGATGCTGGATTACTATGGCAACCACAGGCACATGATTCAGTGCACGGAGCTGCTTAGGAATGCTCCCCTGAGCTCTCTCCGCACTATAACCTCTTCCTTTGGACCCACTGTCTTCCCATGGCATGCTGGGAGTGCCTGGTAGCCGTTTGTGTCAGCCAACCAGAAAGAGTTATAGAAAAATATAAATGAGCTAAGATTTATAACACAGAACATATGACCTTTACACATGTATCCTGGGCTTTCAGAAGGTTAATGAGTAATGGAACAGGAGGGCATTTACTGACACAGGCGGGCAGAAGGCTTAAAGGAAATAAAAGGAAAGTGTGCATCAGTGAAAGGGCTGTGGATAAATGTAAGAGACTTACCAGAGCTGGTAGTGCCAATTGGCCAACTTGTGGCTCTCCAGGCGCTGTGGAACTACTTTTCCCAGCATGCTTGGTCATGTGTCAGCTTGGTCAGCATGCTGGGAATCATACATAAGGTTATCCCTAATAAAAATATCACACTTAAGCATGAAATATATGTATAGTAACCTAGCAATGGCTTCAGAATAATTAAGGCATTTCCCAACAATTCGCGTTGGGATCTCTCATCTTCTCTGGTCGCTGTGATTGCAAATTGCGCAATCCGGTATACCAATTTTTTACACTTCCGGAAGGTTCTGACAGCGGGGCAGGTTGAACGGTTTAGCATCACAAAATACAATAAGGATGGGGATTATAGCGGTCGCAAGATCCTGACGTCCGATTGGTTGCCATTTTAAGTGGGTGTGGATTGGAAATTCTAAGATAGAGTCTAACTCTCGGGACATCGTCGAAGCGCATAACCGATCGCATACCCGCTGGTGATACCGTCAGCGTTTCAAATAAAGCACGGTCGGATCTCAGTATATGGCCTTAAAGATGAACCAGAAATAAGACCTCAGGTCAGGATGACGTCTGCAAACCTGCGCAGGTTAAAAAACATCAACGGAAACAAACCATGGTTTTGATTTCTTTTATATATATATAAAACACACATCACAATAAAACATATACAGTAACATAGAAAAAAAATCTCACTGAACTGTACAGGTCATTTACATAAAGTCCTATTGAACACATATTTACAGTCTTCATATACATTCGCAGGATAATAAAACTAACGCACATCACCCACGCTCTCGCCGTTGCGACAAGAACGCTGGTGAAGGTATGTCCCACGACAGTGCAGTATTTAGAGCGACATGACGTCTGGCAGTGATTGAGCTATAATATTGCAGCAGTGACGGGGTTACATTACCTCTGAAATGTCCATAAGTCATATATATATATATATATATATATATATACACACACAGAGGTAAGGTAACAGATCATTTAGATGTTCAATACAAAAATAAAGACAAAACAATTTTTACAAAACTCTTTCCTGTACATCCATCAAATCTTACGAGGAGACGTTTTCTGCGCAGCATAACGCCTGACAACGATAGCGTCCCGTAGAAATGAAGGCCTATTCACGTATTTTACATTATTCATATACACAAAGGGCCTATTCCAGACCTACGGCCGCAAGCGATCGTACGCCGATCATGAGCGTAAAAACAGGCAAAAAAACGCACTGCGCATGTGCAGTATGACAACTTCCGGTCGTCCGAAGGACATGAGCGTACAGCGAGCGTTTTTTCAGCGTATTTTTCGCCCAAGGGGCGTGCGTTTTGTACGACGATAGTCTGGACGCTCGAGTTACTACTAGTCCGGACGCTCGAGTTACTACACAGAGGCGGGGATAGCCATTTAAATTGTACAGTATGGGCGTGCTAAGGCCCGTACGACCAGCGTATCGGTGCGAAAATTCGTACGGACGCTGGAAAAAGTTAGGGTAGGGTTCAGCCGCCGTAAGTAGGTACAATCAATGGGAGTGTCATGGGCGTGAAAGTTTACACGCCCGGGCGATCATACGCTACGCTCGCAGGCGTAGGTCTGGATCAGGCCCAAAGTCTCGGCAATGCCACACATTACGCTATGACCTCACAGCCGCCTATTCTCCTTTAACACGGCTTGAGCCAAACACGGCAGAGTGCGCTTGACTGATTAACCTTAAACATGTTCACCATGATTTATTTATTTGTATTCACACAGGCAAAAAGACCCAAGGCTTGGGGCTAGATTTACTAAACTGCAGAAAATGAAAAATAGAGACGTTGCAAATAGCAACCAGATTCAAGCTCTCACTTACAAGAGAATGTCAGCTAGAATCTGATCGGTTGCTATGGGCAACATCTCCAATTTTTCATTTCCAAAGTTTAGTAAATCTAGCGGTTGGTTGGTAGGGCGTAACCAGGTTCTTGCAGGCAGCCATTTTGTGGACTGTATGAATGAGCATGCAGTGTGGATTGCTAGGCGTCATAGTGCATTTTATGAACACTGGCGCAAGTCTTAAAAGGGTCGCATCCAGGCATTGCAAGGCAAGTCTGGATCCGATACAAAATGGCTCCCTCCACGGTGACTCTGGTGACTTAAATCAACAAGACTGAGGGCTAGATTTACTAAACTGCAGAAAAGGAAAAATGGAGATGTTGCCCATAGCAACCAATCAGATTCTAGCTGACATTCTCTAGTATGTAATAGAAGTGAGAGCTAGAATCTGGTTTTCCACAGTTTAGTACATGTAGCTCTGAGTCTGTTGTTCTATGAGGGTACGCAGATTGTGTTCCAGAAATAAATTAAAGCATCATGGTGAATCAGCTTTACAAAATCACAAATCAGATTTTGGTATTGTAAAAACAAAACAAAATAAACAAAAACAAAAAAAAAACAACAAAATACATTTTAGTGCACATTCAAAAGTAAAAAAAAGTCAAAAATAAATAAAAAGTCAATTTCATAAAAACACCCTCTCTGAGATTCACATCTGTAGCATAAACCAGTTGACAGGGAGGGAATGAATATCGCGGTTAGAATTATTTCAGTTTTGATGAATAAACAGATCGAAGCATATATATGTATTAAACAGCCCATCCGCAAAATCCCCCCCTTTTTCCCCAGAAATCTGTCTGCGATATTCTAAGGAGCAATGGACCGAATCCAGAGTGTGAAAATAAGAGGAAATCAGGTGGAAAGTTACACCTGGGCAAAACCATGTTGAATTGCAGGGCAAGAAAATGGCATCTGTTGGAAACCTCAAGGGTTTGATTCAATTAACCACGAAGATGGGAATAATCGTGAAGTGCGCCTATTTCCGTCTGTTACGGTAAGTAAAATTTGTGAGTTTTAATATGCACCTTTATGAAGTGCGTATTAAAAGCCACAATGTAAATTTGTGGAAATAGCACCGCGATCAGGCATCATCATGGTTTTACCCGGGTGTAAGTTTCCACCTGATTTCCTCTTATTTTTACACTCTGGATCTGGTCCAAAGTTCTTAAAAACACACCACATTTAGCCAAGAAAATTGCCCTTTTAAGTATAGCTGGCTACTGTTTAATGCATACACCCCAAAGGGTTAATTTCTGGTACGTTAGATGCTTCTGTGACTATAAAATGATTGGTAAGTGGAATAAAGTCACAGCTATTTCAGTTTGTTGCTTTCCATCATATCTGAATGACATAGTGGAGGTAATGTCTATTTATGGAGGTAATAGTCTATTTATGGGGGTTATAACAAAAAACAGGTTAGGGTGTAGCCCTGAGAAAACCGTACTGCACTATAAGGGGGGCGGAGGAATTTATATTTAAGACTCCGGTTTTGCATCTAGAACTCACATTGTGCAGAGTTTTAGAGTTGAGCTGGGAAACTTCAACTAGCAACTCTAATTCTATTAGATCAGTTTACATTTGTCTCCCCCTACAGGTCAACGCGATGTTGCTGCGGCGTGCACTTCCTACTGTTTTTGCTGTTGCTTGCAAACTCCAGCTGCATTTTTGGAAAAGTGATGTTGCCCATAGCAACCAATCAAATTCTAGCTGACATTTTCTAGCATGTAATAGTTAAATGAGATCTAGAATCTGACTGGTTGCTATGGACAACATCTCCACTTTTCCAAACCGGCAGCTTAGTAAATCTGGCCCCCGATCAGATCCATGATGACGTGGGACCGGATACTGATTGAAGAGCGTGCGGGTACTTTGTA
>WWET01000595.1:614349-625563 GCA_011038615.1 Limnodynastes dumerilii
GGAGACGTCCAGGTCACCGGCTGAATGGTGGTCCTGTGCTTTATTTACATCTACTGCCCCGTGATACCCTTTTATTTTATTACGTGTCCATTTAACAAGTTACGAAAGCCTTTTTTTTACATTTCTTTGACCGGCTACCAGACCCTCCGACATGACCCATTAGGTACAATATAATCCGCTCCTGAGCTTCCAGCTGTCACTCACCTGGTTTAAATGAATTAACTGATATTGAAAAAACTATTTGCCTCTTCAACAATGGAGGTTACCATAGTAACTGAGCGTTGGAAACTGAGGAGCAGAGTGTTTTGTACCTGATGGAATGGGTCATGTTGGAGGGTATGCGTCTACTTGTGTTGTGAGTGGTCGCAGTTTGGGAGGTAAAGGGGGATGGGGGTACTTTGCTGAGTGACCATAAGATGGGTATTATTTTGAATTGGAAAACTTTAATTATATTAGAGGGAAAATGGGCCTGATAATTATATTGAAAATGGGCGTAACATGGCCAAAACATGGACAAGTCTTAACAACAAATACTTTCTGCATGCTACAAGCAAAGCTTTCATTTTATTTTCATATTTATCTGTTATCCTCCTATAAGACCAGGGGCCAGATTTACTAAGAAGCTGGAAAGGAAAAGTGGAGATGTTGTCCATAGCAACCAATCAGATTCTAGCTCTCACTCCCCTTTTACATACTAGAAAATGTCAGCTACAATCTGATTGGTTGCTATGGGCAAATTTTCCTTTTCCTGCAGCTTAGTAAATCTGGACCCAGGTCTAGACTTCCGAAAAAGGGGGCGTTTTAAGATCGCTAGGAATGTTATATATAAGTTTGCAACTGGCTGGGAGAAAACGGCCATTTTGAAAGATAGTTGTTCGCAGCAGCGACCCTCATTCCTTGCATGGGTACCGTTATGTTGGCGCTGCTTTTAGGGTAGGACTCAAAAGCAGGCATTTGCTGATCCAGGCGGTCCGTAATTGCAATAAATAAACACACCGCGCAATTTAAACTAACTTCAAAAGCAACACAATCCAGAGAGGATTTTTTACCGTCAATGCTCAGAAACATTGGGTGGGATTGAGCGGGGCTGGGCTGGTCGAGACCATTGCCTGATAGAAGCTGCCAGCGTGTGGGAGCAGCTGCGAATCGCCTCCCCTCTCCTCTGGGCCTAGTTGCAGCCACACCCCTTACGCCACTACCGATGACGATCAGAATCACCAAAGTTCCCCCTAGGGTCTATCCACTGAGAAATATTTTTCTCGACAGCACCGCGTCACTTAGCGGAAAACGTTACTTCGCCGCCAGCAGATATTTCAGTAGCCAGGCGCGTTTTCAGGAAAGTCATATTTTTGTTATCCTTGTTGAAACCTGCGATTGTGTAGACGTCACGGTGATAAGGATCTGGGACTGGTCTCATCCGGGGACAATGACAGGGTAATTTCAGCCCAATGATGTTCATCCAAAAATCTGTAGCACAAGTGACACCGGACAGAGGGGACCGTACCACTGACCTGATCTCCCTGGTCCTGGCGAAACGCGTTTCTTCACCCCTCACCTGCAGAACCTCAGCTCCTCGTCTGTATCACACGTGGCAATAATCTGCGGAATATTCAGTTACTGACCTCTCCTAGGGGGATAGAGAGGGATTTATTCTACAAGGTAACTCTAGCCAGGAGCCCGAATCGTATGTGTTTGTGCATTAATTCCCCATCTACATCTTTCTTTATTTTTAAGTGAATAAAGGCCAGTTGTGGGAAGAAAGGGGCTAATGACCCCTGAGGTTTAGGGCTGTGATGTCCTCGGAGTGAGGAGGCTGGGGGAGTGGGGAGGGGTCCCTTGTCAAGGACTGGAAAGTCCTGTTTTTCATCTGCTTTTAATAAACGCTCATTAGATATTATCTCCCAGTGAAGACGGACAGCTCTCAAAAGACGGTCAGTCTCCGCTTTCAACACGTGTAGGTCGCCCCTTGAAGCCCCGGCCGGACAAACCAGTTTAACTGGGCGTCTCTCTCGTATATGTCTGTTTGTTTTTCAGCAATGTCATTAATGGTGTTCAAAGGGGGTTTTCTGTTCAAGACAATGTCCCATCTACAGATACATCTCTCTTATATGGTATTAGGAACCTGAAATCAAAGCAGAATCCCTTTTATTCATTTTTTTTTTTTTGTCAAGCTGTCATGCTGCAAGGAATCATTTATTCAGGGTTACCATGGCAACCACAGTCACATTGCAGGTGAGGTAGTGATGAGTAGGGCTTTGCAATGCCCCTCAATATGCATGCTGAGAGCGCTGAGTCTTTACAGGAGACATTTGTTTGTTTTTTTGCTTTACGCTGCAGAGAGATTTTGAAAAGGAGAGGATTTGGAGCACAGTTTGGGAAACAAAATCAGATCCAAGCTTAAAATGTACTTAACCTTGTTACAATTATGAAGCTCTGGACACATAGATTTTTTTTTACTTCTAATTAGGGATGGACCCTGAGGGGTCTCCTGTTGTGCGGAAGAATGACCCCAGGAACAGGACGCCTGTGGACATCTCTCTATGTGGCTGCAGTCAGTGTGTATTTCTGGTCTGAGTGTAAATAGCCCTCCATCATCTCTGTGTATACAGCTTTCTGCCCCCTGACCCTGAAGGAGTTTCTTCCTTCCAGGACGCTACCTGGGTGGCAATGGTCCGAATTCACAGTTACGTAGTTTCCGTCTTACGTACGTTGTTTTAAGAATTGAGCTACCACGCATGCCGAGTAGCTTATTTATGCTATCTACATACCATTTCTGTACGTAGATTGCGTAAGCGTGTTTCATTTCTGTACGTAGATAGCGTATATAGCATGCGAAGTAGCTCAATTTTTAAAACAATTCGGATCTTTGAACGTAATGGTCATAATATTATATTACACAGTAAATAGTTTAAACTTGTTTGGGCTCCACATAACGCTATCCGAAATCTTAAAAACAGAAAAACAAACAAAAAAAACCAAAAGATGCAAAAAAAAAAGACACGACTATTAATCAGATCCGATCGGAGCTCGTCCTGTGTATAAATAGATATAGAAATGGCAGACCAGGTGCGTCCTCAACATGTATACAGACGCGATCGCCTACTTCTGGGACGCAGCGCCATCATTAGTGGTAGCACAAGGCGCCATTAAGTCAGTTGCAATTGCGTAAAGTTCTGGAATAGTTCCGCGTAGGGCACTTGCAGCTATAGAAATGCGTTAGTGGCATCTGTAGACTGCAGTCCATATATTCGTATGTCGCATGGATGCCAATTTTACAAAGGAATATCATGGAGATTGTGACCCTGCGTTAAAGGGGTGTGTGCTGTACATCCAAAGGGGCGTGTCCTGAGAATAGCTCCACTTATATGTGTGTCTAGCGCTGCCAGGAAAACTATTTGTCAATAAAAATGGCGGCATCAGTATTTATTGTTATATTGTCAGTGAATAAATCCTTTCAATATTATTGTGGAGACTGTGAATAGGATCCGCTGACTTCTTCATCTTTATAGAGAAGATAAAAGTAGGTGACACTGCACCTGATTCACAAGAGACCAAAGTGTATTTAACAATTCTGTCTCCATTATTCAAGTCATGTTGTCTTAGATAACTGCCGGTCTATGATTACATCTTGATATCAATGAAAATGTCTACCCACTGATCACCCACTGTTCAGGGAGTTAGGGAGTTCACCCACTGTTCAGGGAGTCAGGAAGAGCACCCACTCCCACTGTTCAGGGAATCAGGAAGGCACCCACTGTTCAGGGAGTCAGGAAGAGCACCCACTGTTCAGGGAGTCAGGGAGTTCACCCACTGTTCAGGGAGTCAGGGAAATCACCCACTGTTCAGGGAGTCAGGTAGTTCCCCCACTGTTCAGGGTATCAGGAAGAGTACCCACTCTTCAGGGAGTCAGGGAGATCACCCACTGTTCAGGGAGTCAGGGAGATCACCCACTGTTCAAGGAGTTAGGGAGATCACCTGCTCTTTAGGGAGTCAGGGAGCTCACCCACTCATCAGGGAGATCACCCACTGTTCAGGGAGTTAGAGAGATCACCTGCTCTTTAGGGAGTCAGGGAGATCACCCACTGTTCAGGGAATCAGGGAGATCACCCGCTCTTCAGGGAGTCAGGGGGACCAAGCACTGTTCAGGGAATCAGGAAGATCACCCGCTCTTCAGGGAGTCAGGGAGATCACCCACTGTTCAGGGAGTCAGGGAAATCATTTGCTCTTTAGGGAGTCAGGGAGATCACCCATTCTTCAGGGAGTCAGGGAGATCACCCACTGTTCAGGGAGTTAGAGAGATCACCTGCTCTTTAGAGAGTCAGGGAGATCACCCACTGTTCAGGGAATTAGGGAGATCACCCGCTCTTCAGGGAGTCAGGGAGATCACTCACTCTTCAGGGAGTCAGGGAGATCATCCACTCTTCAGGGAGTCTCCCTGTTATTCAGGGACAGTTGGAACCTCTGCCATATTGCGATCGTTCTCTCAGGGTCTGTCACACTCCAGCAGAGGAAACGCGTAGAACGAATGACTTCTCCAGCGAGCAGCGGGCAGGGAGCCAGGTAATGGTAACAGGGTGATTAAAAGGTTTCCACAATGGATGCGCTTGTCTCATTTCCTCCAGGGGCGATGACAGCTGAGGGAAGTAATACTGTGCACGCCATTTCCTAAAATAAAACCATTAGAGCCCCCAGCAGCGGCTTGTGGCCCCCCCTACCCGACAGCTCCAGCAGGTGCCGGGACTGAGTAAACACAGACGCTGGGGGGGTGGCGTCAACTGTCTACCAGGGAGACCTGAACCGCAAGACTTACACTACTCTCACTGAGCACTGATTAAAACTGGTGCATCAGGGAAAAGGTGTTGTAATCTCCAGCAAGGAGACTCGGATGCCCCTGGACCTTGCACCTCATTTCCATGACAGCTGATTGGCTAAGCAGTACAAGTAAGCAGCACTGCATGGGATTAGCTGAGCCTCAACTCCTGAACACACAAGCCGCTGCAGGGTATTATCTGTGCGTCAGTTGCTAGAGTGTTCTGCAGCGGCTGGCAGCATTAGTGACCTCCATGCCACTCTGCAGGTCTGGAGCCCACCGATCGGTAGCAACGGGCCTGATTGGTGGATTGCCACTTTTCCGTCAGTGTATATTATAACCTATTCCAGCATCTGTTTCTTGGTGCATGTTGGTGCTGCTGCGGCAATCAACGCTGACCGAGCCCGACGGCCTAATCGCGGTTATATCACTGCCGACAGCTTTGTAATAAGGAAAATGTTTCTATATCAGAGCGGGGACAATGTAGAAAGTTCCTATATGACAAGGTAACGGTTCCCAAAGCCGGTATGGATAGACTAAGGGAAGGGGATGTTTAGCGGGGAGAGGGGTGTGTAAAGATCAGTCTGCAGGACAGAGATGGTTAGGGGAGGGTTGAGGTTAGGCTGTGGGAAAAGGATGGTTAAAGGAGGGTTAAGGTTAGGCTTTGAGAAGAGGATGGTTAGGGTTAGGGGAGGGTTAAGGTTAGGTTGCGGGATGGGGATGGTCAGGGTTAGGGGAGGGTTAAGGTTAGGTTGAGGGATGGGGATGGTCAGGGTTAGGGGAGGGTTAAGGTTAGGTTGCAGGAAGGGGATGGTCAGTGTTAGGGGAGGGTTAAGGTTAGGTTGTGTGAAGGGGATGGTCAGTGTTAGGGGAGGGGTGATGTTAGGCTGTGGGAAGCGGATGGTTAGGGGGGGGTAATACCTGACATCAGCGCTCTCCTGACATCAGCGCTCTCCTGACATCAGCGCTCTCCTGACATCAGCGCTCTCCTGACATCAGCGCTCTCCTGACATCAGCGCTCTCCTGACATCAGCGCTCTCCTGACATCAGCGCTCTCCTGACATCAGCGCTCTCCTGACATCAGCGCTCTCCTGACATCAGCGCTCTCCTGACATCAGCGCTCTCCTGACATCAGCGCTCTCCTGACATCAGCGCTCTCCTGACATCAGCGCTCTCCTGACATCAGCGCTCTCCTGACATCAGCGCTCTCCTGACATCAGCGCTCTCCTGACATCAGCGCTCTCCTGACATCAGCGCTCTCCTGACATCAGCGCTCTCCTGACATCAGCGCTCTCCTGACATCAGCGCTCTCCTGACATCAGCGCTCTCCTGACATCAGCGCTCTCCTGACATCAGCGCTCTCCTGACATCAGCGCTCTCCTGACATCAGCGCTCTCCTGACATCAGCGCTCTCCTGACATCAGCGCTCTCCTGACATCAGCGCTCTCCTGACATCAGCGCTCTCCTGACATCAGCGCTCTCCTGACATCAGCGCTCTCCTGACATCAGCGCTCTCCTGACATCAGCGCTCTCCTGACATCAGCGCTCTCCTGACATCAGCGCTCTCCTGACATCAGCGCTCTCCTGACATCAGCGCTCTCCTGACATCAGCGCTCTCCTGACATCAGCGCTCTCCTGACATCAGCGCTCTCCTGACATCAGCGCTCTCCTGACATCAGCGCTCTCCTGACATCAGCGCTCTCCTGACATCAGCGCTCTCCTGACATCAGCGCTCTCCTGACATCAGCGCTCTCCTGACATCAGCGCTCTCCTGACATCAGCGCTCTCCTGACATCAGCGCTCTCCTGACATCAGCGCTCTCCTGACATCAGCGCTCTCCTGACATCAGCGCTCTCCTGACATCAGCGCTCTCCTGACATCAGCGCTCTCCTGACATCAGCGCTCTCCTGACATCAGCGCTCTCCTGACATCAGCGCTCTCCTGACATCAGCGCTCTCCTGACATCAGCGCTCTCCTGACATCAGCGCTCTCCTGACATCAGCGCTCTCCTGACATCAGCGCTCTCCTGACATCAGCGCTCTCCTGACATCAGCGCTCTCCTGACATCAGCGCTCTCCTGACATCAGCGCTCTCCTGACATCAGCGCTCTCCTGACATCAGCGCTCTCCTGACATCAGCGCTCTCCTGACATCAGCGCTCTCCTGACATCAGCGCTCTCCTGACATCAGCGCTCTCCTGACATCAGCGCTCTCCTGACATCAGCGCTCTCCTGACATCAGCGCTCTCCTGACATCAGCGCTCTCCTGACATCAGCGCTCTCCTGACATCAGCGCTCTCCTGACATCAGCGCTCTCCTGACATCAGCGCTCTCCTGACATCAGCGCTCTCCTGACATCAGCGCTCTCCTGACATCAGCGCTCTCCTGACATCAGCGCTCTCCTGACATCAGCGCTCTCCTGACATCAGCGCTCTCCTGACATCAGCGCTCTCCTGACATCAGCGCTCTCCTGACATCAGCGCTCTCCTGACATCAGCGCTCTCCTGACATCAGCGCTCTCCTGACATCAGCGCTCTCCTGACATCAGCGCTCTCCTGACATCAGCGCTCTCCTGACATCAGCGCTCTCCTGACATCAGCGCTCTCCTGACATCAGCGCTCTCCTGACATCAGCGCTCTCCTGACATCAGCGCTCTCCTGACATCAGCGCTCTCCTGACATCAGCGCTCTCCTGACATCAGCGCTCTCCTGACATCAGCGCTCTCCTGACATCAGCGCTCTCCTGACATCAGCGCTCTCCTGACATCAGCGCTCTCCTGACATCAGCGCTCTCCTGACATCAGCGCTCTCCTGACATCAGCGCTCTCCTGACATCAGCGCTCTCCTGACATCAGCGCTCTCCTGACATCAGCGCTCTCCTGACATCAGCGCTCTCCTGACATCAGCGCTCTCCTGACATCAGCGCTCTCCTGACATCAGCGCTCTCCTGACATCAGCGCTCTCCTGACATCAGCGCTCTCCTGACATCAGCGCTCTCCTGACATCAGCGCTCTCCTGACATCAGCGCTCTCCTGACATCAGCGCTCTCCTGACATCAGCGCTCTCCTGACATCAGCGCTCTCCTGACATCAGCGCTCTCCTGACATCAGCGCTCTCCTGACATCAGCGCTCTCCTGACATCAGCGCTCTCCTGACATCAGCGCTCTCCTGACATCAGCGCTCTCCTGACATCAGCGCTCTCCTGACATCAGCGCTCTCCTGACATCAGCGCTCTCCTGACATCAGCGCTCTCCTGACATCAGCGCTCTCCTGACATCAGCGCTCTCCTGACATCAGCGCTCTCCTGACATCAGCGCTCTCCTGACATCAGCGCTCTCCTGACATCAGCGCTCTCCTGACATCAGCGCTCTCCTGACATCAGCGCTCTCCTGACATCAGCGCTCTCCTGACATCAGCGCTCTCCTGACATCAGCGCTCTCCTGACATCAGCGCTCTCCTGACATCAGCGCTCTCCTGACATCAGCGCTCTCCTGACATCAGCGCTCTCCTGACATCAGCGCTCTCCTGACATCAGCGCTCTCCTGACATCAGCGCTCTCCTGACATCAGCGCTCTCCTGACATCAGCGCTCTCCTGACATCAGCGCTCTCCTGACATCAGCGCTCTCAATGGCGGCAGTCTGGATAGATCTGATGAATGGATCCCACCATAAACTTACGCTTCATCCCCACTCGGAGGGTTGGAAAGTGTGAATAGCGCGGCAACCCTTAAACACGGCCTCGCTGTACATTTTTATAATAAGCCCGTACCTGGTACCAATCGGAAGGTTGGATCGCGTTACGATCGCTATGCGTGTAGCGTGCACTTTCCCATCAATCTTTTTTGTGCATCTGGGTCCAGTGCTTTGCTCTTGAGTCTATTTCGGGCGGTGTGCGTTCCGATCGGGTGGCACGTTCGCTTACGCAAAACCCATTCTGAGCATACTGAGATGAAGGACATTCGATGATCAGGATCCAGTCTGTGGACAGGAAAGATGACACAGGAAGTGCCCCGGGCGCTGGTAGATAATGAGCGCCAGTGTTGGGATGACCCTCTCGGATGCCATGTTTGATCTCCTCCGAGCCTGTGATCTGCCTGTGTGGGTGGACGAGGGCTGGAGCTCTGCATTGATCTTCACCCTGGGCCTCCTACTGCTAGACAGGCCTTGGGAACGCCGGCCTCCATTGTTAGTGCCTTGGTATGGAGGGGGGAGGGGGGAGGGAGATTTACTGACACTGGTTTTACACATTACAGAGTGTCAGGAAATGATAGATAATAATCTGATGAGCAGCAGACACAGAGATGGATCTCACAACATGGGACCGGCTCCTCAATAGAGCCCTGATACCTGCAGACCCTCCCACATGATCCATTCCATTAGGTACAATACAATCCGCTCCTGGGCTTCCAACTGTCACTCACCTGGATTAAATGAATTAACTGACATTTAAAAAACTATTTGCCTCTTCAACAAAGCTGGTTACCATAGTAACTGACAGATGGAAAGTGAGGAGCAGAGTTATTTGTACCTAATGGAATGGGTCATGTGGGAGGGTGTGCACCTGATCCGTTTTATTGCAATTGTAAGAATTAGGGTGCGAGACCTCCCTGAATGGATGACTTACAGCAGATCCCGGAGGGATTTAACAACGCAATTTATGCACATTGTGTCATTAAGCCCCGCCCCTTGACTATCAATTACCCCTTTCGAGGTTTCAAAGGGATGGTGGTGGGGCTTGATGACGCAATTTGCATCATCAAGTCCCTCCCTTTCGCTAGCAACACTAAAATACTAGTGTTGCCAGGCAGGGGGGCAGGACTTGAGGCCGTGGTTTAATGGAAACGAGGAGCCTCAAGTCCCTTGCGGTAGATTTGACAGCTCTCCCGGGATACCAGGAGACCTGCCCTGAATTTTGGGGTCTCCCGGACATTCCGGGAGTGTCGACAACTATGACTTATGGCTTTCTCGTCCTTACACTTTTTGTAAAATGATATTTATGTATAATTCTTTATATGCGCGGTCACAGGCGAATCAGATCTCGAGCAGCGGCGTTTTGAGGGGCGTGATGAAGGAGGGAAGGGGGGAGGAACGCAGTCAATGCACAGTAAGGGGCGGGGCCCAAGCAAGTGCCCCTGATCCAGAGCCAATCACAGACATAACAAAGGGCTGATTACATCAACAAATCAACACCAGCCCCAGGTCCTGTCTGAGTCCAGGTGGGACCTGCCACAGCCTGATGTTAGGATGTGACACAAACGCATTACAAAGGGTCAGAAATGGCCGCCACTGTATTGTTACGTCACCATTTAACCTACCAGCATGTTTCTGGAGTGTGGGAGGACACAGGGAGAACATACACACTCCACACAGGGAATCGAACCCATGACTTCAGCGCTGGGAAGCCCAATGCTATCACTGAGCCACCATAACATTCACATTCAGACGCTCCCAATAGTCATACCCTCCATGTACAGTCACCCTCACCCTGTACATTCTGCATTGCGCTGATCTCCTTTTACATTCGCCTCTTATATTTCGGGGGCCACTTTGTTGGAGTCTGGATCCGCCACCCCCCAAATCTAAGTGCGACTGTGTGTCACGAAATGATGGCTGCAGGCTCAGGATTGCCATTGAGGAGGGGGCTTGTGCACTGCTTGTACCCCACAACAAACAGCTATTGAATTCCAGACAGGAGATAGCCGTTCCCCCCCACCCTCCGGCCTGTCCCCCATCTATTCTCCCTCCGCAGTCTCGCCCTCCTTGTCTTTGGGATTATCCCCCCAACACAGCGCTGCTAATGACATCTCCCATACGCAGCCTTTGGTTCCAGGAGATTATATGATTACAGCGAGACCTGTACCCGCTCAGTAAGACGCTCCCAGCGTTGTACCCATACAATCGCCAGGCAGGCCTCTCCCTCCATATTAGCGCCAGCACCGGGTGATGGGCTCGATTGAAACATCACATTCAGGTCATTAGTTCCGCCAATTTGTATTTATTAAGGAGGAGGAATCAGAGAGGGATCTGGGGAGACACGTATTGTCTCTGCAATAATAGGACGTGGCTCGCAGGAATCGTGGCGGTCACAGCGATTGCAGGGAGACTCAGGTGTGTTTCACAGCAATTACAGGGAGACTCAGGTG
The DNA here is from genome assembly GCA_011038615.1 of Limnodynastes dumerilii. Taxonomy (NCBI): domain Eukaryota; kingdom Metazoa; phylum Chordata; class Amphibia; order Anura; family Limnodynastidae; genus Limnodynastes; species Limnodynastes dumerilii. The sequence continues at coordinate 625,300 of WWET01000595.1, forward strand.
TTTCACAGCGATTACAGGAGACTCAGGTGCGTTTCACAGCGATTACAGGGAGACTCAGGTGTGTTTCACAGCGATTACAGAGAGACTCAGGTGCATTTCAAAGCGATTACAGGGAGACTCAGGTGTGTTTCACAGCGATTATAGGGAGACTCAGGTGTGTTTCACAGCGATTACAGGGAGACTCAGGTGTGTTTCATAGCGATTACAGGGAGACTCAGGTGTGTTTCACAGCGATTACAGGGAGACTCAGGTGTGATTCACAGC
>WWET01000596.1:0-17123 GCA_011038615.1 Limnodynastes dumerilii
ATATATAATTGTTTAAGAATCAGAATGTGTAATATATTGTCTAAGTTCAATAAAACACTGTTAAATAATTTAATTGATATCATTGTTCTTAAAATTGGATTTTAATCCCCTTATGAATTTAAAGATGACTACATGAAAGGCACAAAGATATAACATTTGTTGTTCACTTTTTAAATTAGAAGTCAAATGTTGTTCTGTCCAATAACCTTTTTTCTATAACTACTAATATAGGACCATTAGGTTACCTGTTGGCTTCTGGTGAGCCATTACTACTTGACCATAACTTCCTTGACCAAGATACTTCACTAGTTCAAAATCCTCCTCCTTTATCTTCTGGATCTCAATCTCCTGAGGGAATTCCATCTTTGAGAACTGTATGGGAGATTACACCAGATCTAGAATCACAAGACAAAGCTATTTGTGAAAAAATGTTATGTAACTTAGATTTCCTTTACCATATTAAGGAATAGTTTATCATGACTGGCACAAGTGAGTAAAAAACATAATACAAACTTAATAAAACCTCTAAATTGTAAACTTCCAATCTAGAAAATGTACATGTTATCAATGATGTACTAAATAAGACATTTTAATTTAAAATCTGAGATTTAAAGAATGCACTTACCTTAGCAGATGTAAAGTGAAGATGAATGTTTGGAGATACTTCTCCTGTCAGTCACAAAGCAGATTAAAAGCAAAAAGTTGGGTGAAATTCAGCAAGTTGGGTGAAATTTAGCCTGAGAGGTCCAATTTCTTCAGCTTGCTGTATTGATATATAGAAGTCCTTCTGATCAGTTCACATGAAATGACTGTCTGAAGTACAGTATAGAAACTGCTTGTACCTTTAAATAGGGAGTTCATCCATGGGCCTAAAGTGACTGCTCTTCTAGAGATAATTGGAAGTCTATGAACCTCAATTGAGATGCAAATGAATGTATCACCTACAAGCTGACCATTCATTAAGACTCTTTTGTGATTGCTCTGGGTGGGATTAGGGCACAACCCATGGCAGGAAGGGGACTATGTATTGTTCTAAAAAATTGTTAATTCTGAAATGCACAAATTATGAAAATGTTTGCCATGATCTAACAATGGACATATCTACTTAAACTTGTAGTTTATTTTATAGGAGTATATACAAGTTTGTTTATTGCAGCAAATGTTATACACTACACACTGATGCAGCATTGTCTTGTGATTTTTATGATGAGTTAATAGTTTGTAAAGTTCTTATAACAATCATTATATGGTTCTGTTTGATGATCTGTTTATATAATTTAGCTTGGTAGAAATTGCACATATCCATCTTAAAATATTTGCTGCCTATTGTGACTAATTCATTATCTAAGAAACTTCTTTTCCTGTTTCAGCAAACTTTTATTTTCTCTGTTTTAAGGGACTGATATATGAATAAATAAAATATATTCTCTGTACAATGCTGTGGAAATAGTAGCACTAAATAATGAATGATCATCCTTGTGAAAAGGAGTTCACTAATATTAAATGTGATTTTAAAATTGCTAAAGTTGTCTCTGTGTTTTGCTGTTGATGATGTGATAATTGCTATATTGGGCGCTTCAACCAAAGGTATGCATTTTATATGGGACAGTTGATACATACTCACATATTTAGTAGAATTTTATGCACTTGGAGGTCATATTGCTACATTCTGTAAATTCCTATTTTTACAGTTGGTTAATTTGTTCTAAGAGCTTAGTAAACCTTTTCATAAACAAAAAATCGTTGGTCAAATCTATACAAATCTTTTATTGAAATGGTATTTAAACGTTTATCAACACTTTATAGAAAATATGCAATCATTTCTGTACTTTTATTGTACTGTAAGTCCCTAGCAAATGTTTATACACACTTTAGGATAATTTTTCTTGTCAGAAGATTATTATACCACCATGGTTTTTGTGATATTGGAGGAAAACTATATATCTAATAAATAAGTAAAAACATATTTAAAAATGTTGTTTTTTTTAATATGAAAAGTTATCCAAGTGGGATATGTTTATGTGGTTTAGTCTCTCAAGCTGGCCCTAGATTGTCGTGGATTGGGCCAAATATCTCTCTAGTGTGTGGTAAAGATTATTTTTCCTAACTAGCGATAAAACTTTACAAAAAACGCTCGGCCCCGATTATCTCATCTCATGGGAATCTTGAATGATTATCGTTTTTCGTTAGAAAAATCGTGCAGTGTATGGGCATTTTCGATAATCATTCAAGATTTCCATGGAGAGAGGGTAGAGCGCTGCAGAGCCCCACACACTGACAGGCTGCAGTGCTGTGTGCTTTCTCCCTCTGTCTGGGTATACAGCGCTGTATACCCACACCGAGGGAGAGAGGACACAGTGCTGCAACCTGTCAGCGTGATATTTTTTCATTGCTTTTTTTTTTCTTCAGCCAACCAGTAAGCTGGCTGCATGGGTCTCCTGTCAAGATTGAGATAGCAGAGATTATCGCCCCCAGCCTCTGCTAGTGTATGGTGCTGAAATCGGGACCTTTCCTCAGGGGAAAATTGTCCCTTTTATCGGCAGCCACACGCTGGGAGCGATAATCGCTCTAGTGTGTGGCCAGTTTAAGAAATCAAATAATTCTGTCTTGTTAAAGGTCTTTTTGGAATAGTTGGCAATGGGACAATTGGTAAACTTAATTTTGTTTTGGATTTAAATTTCAATGATCTTATCCCGTCTAAATCAGGGTGTACACTGGGGCATTTTCAGCAGATAATCATTCCAATTACATAACCAAAACACCGTTTTACCAGATATCTTACCAGTGTGTACTGTCCAAAGATGCTCAACAATAGTTTGAAATGGTCTGTGATCTTTTGGAGCTCTTAATATATGATTAACGATGGAAAAATCTTGCTTTCTGAAAGTGTGTACTGACTTGAAAATTGCTTGGAAGAGTCTGTAATCTTAGAGTATCTTTGTACAGTATACACTGGTAAGATATTTGTTGAAACAGTCTTGGTTGTGTGATGGGAAAGATTATCTGCTGAAAAGCCCCAGTGTGTCTCCAGCCTTAGACAGTAATACAGAAGAATCAGCCGAAGTCTTGCTTCACACAGCGCAGTTTTGGCTGATCCCTGTCTGTACTACTCCCTGCAATAGCCATAAGTTACTATTTCTAAAATATCTGATGCTGGATCACATCCCAGTCCATTCTTTGTTCATCCAGTCCCACCTAGTAGAAAAACACTGCTGACTTTCTATCCGATCAAAGTGAATGGAGTTAGTATTCCTGTGCACCATAAATGGGGCCAGTGTGTTATTAAAAATCATAGGGCCCTCGATAAACCTTTAACCCTTATCTATTTCAAGCCTGGAAAACACCAACATTACTTAATTCTAGATTTAGTCCATGCTCCCTAAACATGTGAAGGGTATATACAAAAGGAATGAATGGCACACATGTTATAATTTGTTTGACTTTTATCCAAGAGACTTTTTATCATATATGCAGATCCGTGTATGTGTGTATACGTGACACACATACATTTTTTTTCTTAGATAAAAGCAGACTATTAGTATAGATCCCCATGGTTTCTGCTGCTACTTCACATCATTAACTAAATAGCATATACTGGTTATACACCCATTTTAAAACAGGCTCAGTATTTATATGTAGCCACTGCAGTATTTTATAAGTGACAATTACAGACCTCTTGGTGAGATTTTGTCTATTCCTATGCTATAAGATATGATATTGCACTGTTACTATTGAGATGAAAAAAAAATATCTCTCTCTATATCTATATCTATATCCTCCTTTTTTCATGTAATACATTTATACTCTTTAGACAACCTATTCTCTATTGTTTATTGAATTGGGAAGTGGTATTCCCCCAGTGGACAGTGACACCAGGAGAAAATTGATTACAGAAATCATTTATATGACATACTGGTGACTTCATTCCTTTTTCATTAAGTATTAAATATTTTAATTTATAGAATTACTATTCCGGTTTTTGGATAAATCCTGAGCACTGATTCTGGGTGTTATTTCAGTCTTCAATCTTGAGTATATTCATTGAATATCCATGTTGGGTGCAGGTTGTACATTATCCATTTCTCTGTCACATACGGCTAGTCCATGATTTAGTTATCCATCTCTTCCACTTACAGCTTCAGGGAGGGTTAATGTCTGGAGAATTGTCCTTTATTGGAATCTTAGATATTATCTGTAGAAATCCAAACTTAATGTAAAAAATGTATCATTATTGTATATAGTGTATTCACACCCATAGAAATGAATTATAAACACATTAGAAACATTTTTTCCTACATCTGTTTATAACTAGAATAGTGACTTGCCAATTGTAGTTATTTTGTAATGTCACTTTCCTACAACTAACATATTCAATAGGGAGTGGTAACCCAATTGTAAACATATGATATAGACACCAAATCTCCTGCAGTGTTCATGCTGGAAGAAGACAGAAATATAAATAATGTCCTTCCAATCACAACACACACAAGACAATCTTATTGTCACTAGATGGGAGGCTCCAGAAGGTAAATGTATTTAGATGATAATGTGCTGACCAAATAACAATAGTTGTGCTGTACAGCAAACCTGTCCACTGTTGTATAAACAAATGTTATGCCACAAACAAAATTCAATCAAAGGTGAGGTAATTAGTTCAGATCACACTTCCTCTGGGTTTCACTCCTACCTGTTCAGACTGCTTTCTCTTCTGGGTTTTATTCATAGGCTATAGGAGCTGACACATTTTTGTATCTGGCTTTTTTTTTTTATTATTTTAACCATCAGATTATCAGGAGGAAGAGTTAGAAACTATGGTGTATTATTGGAAGGATGAAGACTCCTTTCTAACATTACTTCCCTTACAGAATTGGGGCTGATAACACTAGTATCATGTGGGAAGAATCCACAGCCCCCTACAACAGTTTATAATCTCCTGTCTGCTTTCATGTGAAGTGTATGATTTAAGGACCAGCACCTGTTTCCAGTTCCAAAGGAAGATAAAAAAAAAAAAAAAAATGATTTGTCACACCTCCTGTGATGAAGAATGGGAAACGTGCATTGGGACAAGTGGATATCGTGGCACCTATGTGCACTGGGAACTCATTTTATCTCCCTTATTTGTGAGCGATTCTGATTTATGAAAGTAGCATAGCATAGTATAAGATTAGGTACACGCCCAGGAGTTTGTGAAGTGTAGCTGTGAGACTGTTAAAATTTCTTTGTATAGGGACAGCTACCGGATACAAATTAGGTTGCATTGTACATAAAAAAAATAAAAATATAATTTACAGATTCAAAAGACACCCCAGCACTCCTTGCAATTAACCAGCAACAAACCATAACATTCTATCTTTAAAATAAGTCAGAGAATCCATTCCATACATCTGCAGATATATTATAAGACACAAGACACTTACAAGGCTTCTCTATTTTGGTACTCACTCTAAATCTGTCAGGGTCCCAACTTTGGGTCATAGATCATGTATTTTTATTTTTTTTTTTTTTTACTTTGAGAGAGCAGCCCCGGCAAATATTTGTGCTATAATATTTACATGTACTGTTTTGGAGATATATTTCTATGTATATTTGCAGGGTGGTTTCTTGCTTTAGTAAGACTTGTTAATTTTTTATATTTAGTAAATATGACATCTGGTAGCAGATAAACAACACATAAACCATAATAATGCAATAAGGAATGCTGCTTTTCTATGACAAACAATATAATCTGTTATTAACATTTTTCTTAATTATCTAGTTTAGATAGTTTAAATATGAGATAGACAGATTGATATTGGATAAATATATATAAGATAGAATAAAAGTGTATATTGACTATATGAATGTAAAGGGATTTTAGCATAACCTAAGTGATATTAGACACTGAGGGTGCATCATTTATACAGAAGCTAATATCTCTTATTGAATTTAATATTGAAGCACTATCCCTAAGGGAATAAACTTACTAACATTTCTAAATGGGAAAAAATAGAGGTGAGCGTAGAGGAGATTCCAAATAACATTTAATTAGTACAGTCTGCAGTCATTACTACAATCTGATTGATATAACACTTTTAACGTTAACTTTTTTTTTTAAGGAGTTATTTGAAGTTTATCTCTACAGAGCTGCTTGCAGTAATATACTAGGCATTTTAAACCCTGATTAAAAAGAGATTTTAAAAACAGAAATATTATGTACACAAATGAGTAGCTCTTTTATAAACTTTTCTCTGTTAATACAAAGTTAAAAGTTCTAAATTAGCGATTGAACCTCTCTCTCTCACTGTTGAACTTCAACAGAAACTCTTCTGTTCTGTATCAGCATTAATATTATAAATCAGTATTTCCATTATTAGAAATGTACTGATTCCCTTTATATTCATGTTGTCATAGTGACTGGAAAGTTACGTTTTTGGCAAGCAATCTTAAAATATATCACATACACACAGGATCATTATGCAGCATTTACATATGTAGGGACCTCTATAAAAAAAATCACCTGTCTATGCTTAGTAAATAAATAAAAGCTTTCAAAGTAGAAGTAAAAAAAATTTGACTCTGGTGGGACTCGAACCCACAACCTTTGAATGTCCACATGTCACTAGAAGTCCAATGCGCTATCCATTGCGCCACAGAGCCACCTGTCAGGAGACTTTACTCTGTTTGGAACACTACCCTGTGCACTATTTCAGATACATCTATTTGAAATGTAAACGTCTAAAGGACACAGATCAATTTCAGCTCAGCTATTTACCAATGCAATAGGTGCATAAAAAATAAGTTACAGTATAACAAATAAAAACCTTTACACAGTTGCAAATTATATTAATTAAAATATATTATTATACATTTTATTATTATTAATATTTTATATTTATTTTTACATTATTGTAAAGTTATGGGCCCAGTATTATTGCCCATAGAGTTATGCTGGGCAAAACTACAATGAATTGCAGATTATCCAAGAAAAAGTGTCTATAATCGGATACATTTGGAAAATAAATTCTTGTTTGACTATTTAATTTCTTTTTTTTTTTTTTAAACATTTTATTGAGTTTTACATAAGTCATAAAAGTACAAAAGTACAACATACAATAAGTGCTTATTGAAAGACATGGAATAAACAGCAAATGTTACACAAAATTGCACGGTTTGTAAATGATGAACAAGGTACCTTGAGTAAATGATGAACTCGATCCATCATAAAAATATTGAACTGAACAAGGCATAATGAATATATGCTCAGTTGCACAATGTGATGCAATAAAGTAAAATTAGCTATATAAAACGTATACATCTGTCGTATATCTAAACAAAACAAGGTAAGATAAAATAAAATAACAACAAGAACAAATAATCTATCCGCCATGTACAGTCATAAGTTATACTATTCAGTGATATAACAGTGCGCATCTTTGCCCAGTAATATATATCAACTAATAACAGCAAATACCAGTACATAATAGTGCGTAGCAGCTGTGCCCCTTAGATAGTGTTAATATTTCTAAGCAGGTTCCAGGAGATAAATTCAAATGGCTTCATAATATGCTCACGTTGGACCTCAGGAAGATAATCTAGATATACCCCCCACTTTTTGTGGAAGGCCTTTACCCCCTTATCAATATCTATAAAAGTAGCCCTTCTGTTTAGATAGATTAATTTCAATAACTTATCTTTTATATTGGGAACAAAAGGCGGTGAAGCCTTAATCCAATTGGCCAGAATAGCCGACTTAGTGACTGTAACAATGATAGACAGAAGGGGCAGATGCAGCTTCAGTACGCTATACAGCTCCACCCAATCCCCAAAGTCCGCCCACATTAGCGGGAGAAAATTTTTAGGAACATGGACCCGAAAGATAGAATTAATAAAACCAATGACTTTGTCCCAAAATGTTCTAATTTTCCCACATTCCCATAAATTGTGAATGAAGTCATATGACACCTTTGTGCTTGGGAAATATAGACTCTATGTAAGGTCTTAAAATGAGTTTCTTGTAGCGAGGAAGAGGGCAGTGCCTTTAAAGTCCTATCATAGTGCCTTAGGGGGTCTTCTGGAAACTGTAGGGTGGGGACATCTCTTTCCCATGATTCTAAAGTGCGCTTCCACAATTTAGCAGGGTCTAATTGAGAGATCACTTCCGTGACATGGCGAATACGAAATGTATGATTTTCAAAATACGAGATCATCTTATCAATTGGGCTTATAGATTTAGAAAGGGCAGTTTTCATTTGCATAGCAAAATGTCTAGCCTGGAGGTACATGTAAAACTGGGCATTTGTTAGATTAAATTTAACCTTGAGCTGTGTGAAAGAAAGAATCCCACCCCCAGGGTCAAAAACCTTGCATATTGCTTTGATACCCCTGACAGCCCGGTCCTTGAAATTAGAATTCTGTATACCGGGTTCAAAGAGCGGATTTCCCCATAAGGTATGAAACATAGAAATAGAGGGATCACTTTTCAGAGATTTATGCGCTGAGCTTCACGCCTTATACGTATCCTGTATAAAGATATTAGATTTAAGAGAATCAGGGATATTCTTATCAGGTTGGAATAGAAGGGCACCTATTGCAAAAGGGGATACCATAGATTGTTCTAATTCTAAGTTAGTGAAATTGGACTTGCTTAGCAACCAATCAGAGATGTATCGAAAATGAGTGGCGGTAATAAAAGTTTGTAGGTCTGGCATTCCCAGCCCTCCTTCCCTCCTTTTTAATAATAATTTAGCCCGTGCCACCCTAGGTTTGCGATTTTTCCATATAAAATGAAGGAACATAGACATGTATTTAGAAACATCCGCTTGAGTAAGAGAGACAGGGAGCATCTGAATTAAATAAGACAATTTAGGGAAGACAACACTTTTTTTTATCACAGCCATCCTCCCCATCAAGGACAAGGGCAGATTTATCCAGTTTTTTAAGAGTGGAAATTTATGTGATACATGTGGAGTAGTTCAGTTTATATAAAATATGACTAGATGAGGTTATTAAAACTATTATTAGGAATTTAAGTTCAGCATTGGTTATCTTAAAATAAGGGGGGGGGTTAGGGTTAGGCTGTGGGAAAGGGAGACTTTGGGTTAGGCTGCGGGGAAGGGGGAGTTAAAGTCAGGCTGCAGGGAAGGGTGGGTTAGGGTAAGTATTAGGCAGAAGGTTGGGAATGGAATACTTACCTTTTAGAGCACCGTTTTCGGAACTGGCTGAGAGAGAATAGCTCTTTTGAAATAGGACTGTTTGCAATAGGGACTCACACCCAATCTAAAGGCAACACACAAAAGTTGAGAAAAATTCTGGATCCAGCCCTATGATCTTTTCTGTGAATGTGCCTTCACTTATCTTAACATCATTTGAATGATACATACCTACCATTATCAAAGGTGATATCCATGTCCCCGTTAACAACCCTTCATCTGCTAATGCCACTAAGCTTTTCTCTGCTACCTGTTCTCTTGATCCTGTACCTTCAAAGGTCAATCAATGTCTATCTTCTGTGCTTACTCCTACCTTAACTACAATCTGCAATCTCTCTCTCTCTCTCTCTCTCTCTCTCTCTCTCTCTCTCTCTCTCTCCTGGCATATTCCCGTCTTTATTCAAGTATACGCTAATCACTCCAATTCTGAAAAAAACAAATCTCTGACCCCAACTCTCCCTCAAAAGACTCTGTTGGAAAGACTTGCCTACACTCGCCTCACTCACTTGATCACTCACATGATCACTCACAAGATCACTCACATGATCTTCTGGATCCTCTTCAGTCAGGCTTTCGTTCCCAGCACTCCACAGAAACTGCACTGTCCAAGTTGGTCAATGACTTAATCACTGCTAAATCTGAAGGTCATTACTCTCTTCTAATACTACTGGATCTTTCTACTGCTTTTGACAGTGTTGACCACTCTCTTCTCATACAAATATTACAAACACTGAGCATTCGGGACACAGCTCTTTCCTGGTTCACATACTACCTCTCTAATCGCTCTTTCAGTGTTTGCTTTTCTGGAATCACTACCATGCAAGCTCTCTGGTCCATTGTGTGATTTATAGCACTTGCCCTTATGTATCAATCCCCAATATCCTATAGAGTGCACGCTTGTGCCAGTGCCCTATTACCCACCCAGTCTGTCTGTTACCACCTAGTCTTGCTAAAATGATTTTTAAATGAATCCTTTAATCTTGAGTGTAAAGCGCTACAATATCTGATGGCGCTATTTAAAAACCTGTGTGCTTTTATTACTACAGGGAGAAATATCATTAACGTCTGTACTTTTCTTTTGTGCACCTGTTTAGAAAGTGCTGGATGAGTGCCAGGACCGGAGGAATTGCCAGCTCCTCGTCAATAGCCGCTTGTTTGGCTTGGATCCATGTCCAGGGACCAGCAAGTATTTGGTTGTGTGGTACAAATGCAGGCCAAGTAAGTACATGCACCTTAAAGTCTCAGAGTATCGCATCCCTGCATTGTCCTCACATAACCTTATGACCCCAGGGTTAGCTAAGAGATTCTATGGGAATGATGGAGGGACGGGTGACCAGGCACTGTCACCTAACACCAGGAGATAATGATCTAAATGCTGTATATTGTGTTTTACCTGCTGACAATAAACCAATGTTGATCGAAAGTTTTTCCCATTGCAGTAAATGTGCCAGTAACTATTATAATTAGGGCCCCGTGTTCACACCTAAGAAGCTTCTGCTTCTAAGGTGCGTATATTTAGGAAATGACCGAAGATGCATGCTTGGTAGGTCATTTACACAATCTATGTACCAGCTAGGTATGTGGATTGCCTCCGTGCAGTCTTTAAAGTCTTCAAATACAAAATCTGTTTGCTAACCTACATAGCCATCAAAAAGACTGCGCCCACAAATATTTCCTCACTCATCTCAAGAAATATCCCAGCTCACTCTAAACAAGTACAATTCTTAGGGATAGATTTACTAAGCTGCGGGAATGGAAAAGTGGAGATGTTGCCAACAGCAACCAATAAGATTCTTGCTCTCAATTTCCCAGGTTAGTAAATCTGGTGCTCAGACTTTGATGTGAGAGGGAAGTGGCCTGATTTAACTTAAAATTGTTAATAATAATAAGTTATGAGCACAAGGAAGTTTCTTATTTCTCTCTCTCTCTCTCTCTCTCTCTCTCTCTCTCTTCCTCTCTCTCTCTCGAGATGTTGCCCAACCAATAAGATTCTTGCTCTCAATTTCCCAGGTTAGTAAATCTGGTGCTCAGACTTTGATGTGAGAGGGAAGTGGCCTGATTTAACTTAAAATTGTTAATAATAATAAAATAAGTTTAATAGCTTTCGCTATTACACCGTAACAACTTACATGTTTTCTTATTGTAATTGTCATCTTTGAAGGCCTTCTCAACTATTAAGCTTTTTGTATTCTCTGTAACATTCCTGGCCTAATGATGAGTTATGCACCACTACTGAGGGCATTGGATGCTTTACATTTATGTGATACAAGCTAAGTGTGTTGATCACATTCAAAGACAACAATCTGTAATGTCCATATGTTTTGATGATCAATGACACCTGTACTGTTTCTGTATTATTGTTTATGCTGGTCCATATACAAGTGTTATCTAATTAGTTATTAAGAGGATTAAAATGTCAATTGTGTAGTCATGAATGGGCCATGTTAAAAATGTAATTTCATTGGTTAAGTAGACATAACATAGGTATTAAATGTAAATGTGTTTCCTATGTGTCCATCACCAAACATGTAATAGTAACATGTTATACAAGCTATTCATGTTATACTAACAGTTCTTTTTATGTAGTTGGAGGTTAAAATATAATTTTTTAATGCTAATAACTTAGGGCCTGATTCAGAATTAAGAAGGTGCTTAAAATAAGAGAGGAAAGTCACTCCTGGGCTAAACCATGCTGATTGCAGGGAGAGTCAAGTAAATTGTATTCTTTGCATGCAGGGATATATCTTTGAATTGCTAACTGCACACAGATACTGACCAGCTTTACTATCACACTGTTATTTAGACTTGGGATAGGAACACACAGAGGGCCTACACACAGAGGGCCTACACACAGAGGGCCTACACACAGAGGGCCTACACACAGAGGGCCTACACACAGAGGGCCTACACACAGAGGGCCTACACACAGAGGGCCTACACACAGAGGGCCTACACACAGAGGGCCTACACACAGAGGGCCTACACACAGAGGGCCTACACACAGAGGGCCTACACACAGAGGGCCTACACACAGAGGGCCTACACACAGAGGGCCTACACACAGAGGGCCTACACACAGAGGGCCTACACACAGAGGGCCTACACACAGAGGGCCTACACACAGAGGGCCTACACACAGAGGGCCTACACACAGAGGGCCTACACACAGAGGGCCTACACACAGAGGGCCTACACACAGAGGGCCTACACACAGAGGGCCTACACACAGAGGGCCTACACACAGAGGGCCTACACACAGAGGGCCTACACACAGAGGGCCTACACACAGAGGGCCTACACACAGAGGGCCTACACACAGAGGGCCTACACACAGAGGGCCTACACACAGAGGGCCTACACACAGAGGGCCTACACACAGAGGGCCTACACACAGAGGGCCTACACACAGAGGGCCTACACACAGAGGGCCTACACACAGAGGGCCTACACACAGAGGGCCTACACACAGAGGGCCTACACACAGAGGGCCTACACACAGAGGGCCTACACACAGAGGGCCTACACACAGAGGGCCTACACACAGAGGGCCTACACACAGAGGGCCTACACACAGAGGGCCTACACACAGAGGGCCTACACACAGAGGGCCTACACACAGAGGGCCTACACACAGAGGGCCTACACACAGAGGGCCTACACACAGAGGGCCTACACACAGAGGGCCTACACACAGAGGGCCTACACACAGAGGGCCTACACACAGAGGGCCTACACACAGAGGGCCTACACACAGAGGGCCTACACACAGAGGGCCTACACACAGAGGGCCTACACACAGAGGGCCTACACACAGAGGGCCTACACACAGAGGGCCTACACACAGAGGGCCTACACACAGAGGGCCTACACACAGAGGGCCTACACACAGAGGGCCTACACACAGAGGGCCTACACACAGAGGGCCTACACACAGAGGGCCTACACACAGAGGGCCTACACACAGAGGGCCTACACACAGAGGGCCTACACACAGAGGGCCTACACACAGAGGGCCTACACACAGAGGGCCTACACACAGAGGGCCTACACACAGAGGGCCTACACACAGAGGGCCTACACACAGAGGGCCTACACACAGAGGGCCTACACACAGAGGGCCTACACACAGAGGGCCTACACACAGAGGGCCTACACACAGAGGGCCTACACACAGAGGGCCTACACACAGAGGGCCTACACACAGAGGGCCTACACACAGAGGGCCTACACACAGAGGGCCTACACACAGAGGGCCTACACACAGAGGGCCTACACACAGAGGGCCTACACACAGAGGGCCTACACACAGAGGGCCTACACACAGAGGGCCTACACACAGAGGGCCTACACACAGAGGGCCTACACACAGAGGGCCTACACACAGAGGGCCTACACACAGAGGGCCTACACACAGAGGGCCTACACACAGAGGGCCTACACACAGAGGGCCTACACACAGAGGGCCTACACACAGAGGGCCTACACACAGAGGGCCTACACACAGAGGGCCTACACACAGAGGGCCTACACACAGAGGGCCTACACACAGAGGGCCTACACACAGAGGGCCTACACACAGAGGGCCTACACACAGAGGGCCTACACACAGAGGGCCTACACACAGAGGGCCTACACACAGAGGGCCTACACACAGAGGGCCTACACACAGAGGGCCTACACACAGAGGGCCTACACACAGAGGGCCTACACACAGAGGGCCTACACACAGAGGGCCTACACACAGAGGGCCTACACACAGAGGGCCTACACACAGAGGGCCTACACACAGAGGGCCTACACACAGAGGGCCTACACACAGAGGGCCTACACACAGAGGGCCTACACACAGAGGGCCTACACACAGAGGGCCTACACACAGAGGGCCTACACACAGAGGGCCTACACACAGAGGGCCTACACACAGAGGGCCTACACACAGAGGGCCTACACACAGAGGGCCTACACACAGAGGGCCTACACACAGAGGGCCTACACACAGAGGGCCTACACACAGAGGGCCTACACACAGAGGGCCTACACACAGAGGGCCTACACACAGAGGGCCTACACACAGAGGGCCTACACACAGAGGGCCTACACACAGAGGGCCTACACACAGAGGGCCTACACACAGAGGGCCTACACACAGAGGGCCTACACACAGAGGGCCTACACACAGAGGGCCTACACACAGAGGGCCTACACACAGAGGGCCTACACACAGAGGGCCTACACACAGAGGGCCTACACACAGAGGGCCTACACACAGAGGGCCTACACACAGAGGGCCTACACACAGAGGGCCTACACACAGAGGGCCTACACACAGAGGGCCTACACACAGAGGGCCTACACACAGAGGGCCTACACACAGAGGGCCTACACACAGAGGGCCTACACACAGAGGGCCTACACACAGAGGGTCTACACACAGAGGGACTATACACAGAGGGACTATACACAGAGGGCCTAGACACAGAGGGTCTACACACAGAGGGACTACACACAGGGCCTACACACAGAGGGCCTACACACAGAGGGTCTACACACAGAGGGTCTACACACAGGGCCTACACACAGAGGGACTACACACAGAGGGTCTACACACAGTGGGACTACACACAGAGGGACTAGACACAGAGGGCCTCATGCTGAATTCTGCATATTTGTGGCTTATTTTAGGGACTAGACACAGAGGGCCTCATGCTGAATTCTGCATATTTGTGGCTTATTTTGCAGTTAAAATCAAGTGTTCTGTCTTATACTGTGCTATAGACATCCTTAAGAAACACTCACCCTCTATGTGTTGTGCAGTGTGTGAATGTATCATCAGCGTTAAAAATGGCTTCTTTAGTTCTGGCCGGTGTAAAACTGTTACAATGGATTGTTTCCTCAGAGCATAGTAGGAGAAGATTAGCTAAACACACTTTTACTTGTCTTTACCCCTTACCCCTAACCGCTTACGGTGGTGTATGACTGGATTGTGTACATAGAGGCCTCATTTTCATGTCCATGTTTTGTGAGCATGAGCAGTCTGAGAAAACACAAACTTAGCATGACCCCCAGAAAGTCATATGTGGTGGTAGGTCAGCCCAGCTTGCTGGTACTTTTGGGGATATACCAATCAGTTATATAGGGGCAGCTATGATTAGTTACAGCTTCACAGATCAATTATTAGGTATTAGGTTTAGACTTTATTAAAATGAGGCCAGTTCAGCCATCTTTTAGAGTGTTGCTGTTATTTTCTTCCTGACCATCGACTCCAGAAGACACCATCTGCTGACTGCCTTGTAACTACATGTCATCTCTTATATCTCCACACAATTAGTGTTATTCAGATCATTCTGGTTACCGTGTTTCTTTATAACCCTGCCAGCCGCACTGCTTACCACCAGTAATACACATCCCTTTGGTTAAGAACCCCCTTTGCTCTAGTCTGAATGGTACTGATGGTCAGCAATGGTTATATTGTGCTTCATTTAATCTATGTGACCTAGCCAGACTAGTATAACTTTTATAATATGGTGGGGTTAATAGACCTGCTACATGGTGAAGATGCCCTAGTTTTCCTTCCTCGCCTATAACCCTGACTTGGCCAGTCACGTTAAGACGTGGATTGATCCTGATCTCAGCACTTCCCGTATCTGCTTCTACTCCACTGTTTATTTACTGTCAAGAAATGATCGCCTCTTAGTGGTAAGAAAATCAGGTGCAGCTGTCAGAGTATCATGTTAACAACATATTTACACAGAGCCTGGTATGTTATGAGCTGTAGCTGGACCGGTATTGATTTCAGCGAGAGGATTCTCCGCATACGTGTCAGAAAGATAATCTGTCTGTGCTCCCTTCACGAAATCTGAATCCTGCCAGATTCTATAGCACAAAAATCTGTGCCAATAGCCTGGAGATGCTCCTATGGTTTAACTCCTCGGTGGCCAGGGAATAATAATCCTCTGGGATTGGACAAATTTCCAGGTTTTCCTGTGGGTTTGTGTTATGGATTTGGTGGTGTCTTGGAATAGTTTTATAATAACCATGGCCTGGAACCTGAATGAAGAAATCCAGCCGTGTTACATGTACTGCAGCTGTGGATGGGTACTGCACATAAGCTTGATTCCACAGTGGGGAGGAGTGTCCACATTCTTGTGTGCTGTATGTAGGAGAGCAAATTCCGTGTGTTAGCCTGTATAATGGAGTTTCACATATAGAATCTGCTATTAGATCTGGATCAGGTCCTTTATGTGCATTATTCAGGGTCAATCAGGAACAATTACAAAGAATCCCTTCAAGTTTCCTTCCATAGTTACATTACTTTTGCAGAATGCATGGAATGCCCAGTTATAGTGCTTGCAAATATAAGCCTAAAATATCACAAGGATCATAAGGGAAAAAAATCTGTAATATAATATAATATATCAGGCAGGGCCAGATTATCCACAAGGCAACCTAGGCACACATCTAGGGTCTGGCGAGCCCCAGGGGCCCAGGATCTTACACTGTTAAGCACCCATGCAGCCTTAAGGAGATGCAGGATCCCTTGGAGAGCCCCAAACTGGCATCTTGTTTAGGGCCCCATGAGTTTTAAATCCATCTCTGATATCAGGGGTTCTCAAGTAGTGGTGTTGTTTGAACCATTGTCTGGTGTTACGTGAACTATTGTCTGGTGTTATGTGAACCATTGTCTGGTGGTATGCAGACCACTGCCTTCTCTGATTGGCCCGCGAGAGACGGGAAAATGATTGCGCTGCACATTTTCCCATCTATTACGGTAGCTGATTTTTATGCGCACCTCTATGAGGCGAGCATAAAAATAGAAAAATAAAAATTTGCACAAACAGCATCACACAGCAAACTACATGGCTGCGATGCTAATTGAATCAGGCCCAATGGGGGCTGAATGGCATAAATAGAAACTGTTCTTCAAAAACTGATAGA
>WWET01000596.1:31804-43816 GCA_011038615.1 Limnodynastes dumerilii
CTCTTTCCTCACCGCAGCCTAACCCTAATTCTCCCCTCACTGGAGCCTAACCCTAACTCTCCCCTCACGCCAGCTTAAGCCTAACTGTCCCCACACCACATCCTAACCCTAACTTTCCTCTCACCTCAGAATTACCCTAACTCTCCCCTCACGCCAGCCTACCCTAACTCCTCCCTCACCGCAGTCTAACCCCAACTCTCCCCTCACCTCAGAATTACCCTAACTGTCCCCTCATGCCAGCCTACCCTAACTCCTCCCTCACCGCAGCCTAACCCTAACTCTCCCCTCACCGCATCATAACGCTAACTCTCCCCTCACCGCATCATAACGCTAACTCTCCCCTCACCACATCCTAACCCTTACTCTCCTCTCACCACATCAAAACCCTAACTCTCCCCTCACCACATCCTAACCATAACTCTCCCCTCACCAACTTATAAATCACCTATAAAAGAAAATCAGAACAGGACTTGTTACAGCCAATAACCAATGCATTTCCTTAATGTAGAATTTTTATTATTTTCAAATATACACATCATAAACTTCCTGCTTTCACAGAGAACGTTAATGCAGGGTTGCCGACTCTCCCAGAATGTCTGGGAGGCTCCCGAAATTCAGGCACTTCTCCCAGTATCCCGGGAGAACCTGCAAATCTCCCGCAAGACACTTGAGGCCCGTGGTTTCATGGAAACTACGGCCTCAAGTCTTGCCCCCCGCCTAACAACACTAGTATACTAGTGTTGCTAGGGCCAGGGAGTGACTTGATTACGCAATTTGCGCCATCAAGCCTCATCCCGATCACTATTTCTGCAAAAAAAACGGGTAAGTATGAGTCAGGGGGCAGGGCTTAACAACGCAATTTGCATAAATTGTGTTATTAAGCCCCGCCCTGCTATAATTTCTAGCTTCCCTCACACAAACTCTCTCACACACTCACACACACATACACACACACACAGGCTAGGGGTAATTTTTGCCTCGTGCAGTATGCCAGTGTCAGGAGAAGAGCTTGGGCAGGACACGGCGGAGCTTATTTGCCGCGTTTTCGGGCTCCAAAACGTTTGCATTTATGCTAATATACCCCACATGTATTACACGAATTGGAAACCCCCCCTTTCAAAATCCTGCGTTTGCCACTGAGTTGGAGGAGATTGCCAGTTTGTATTATATTACACACTGTGTGCCAAGACACCAAAAGTATAAAAGAATGGAGGAAGAGAGAGTCTGGTATAAAATGTCATCAGGTCAAAATGTTGAATATTATGTTGGTATTTGTTTATAACATCTGTAAACTTAATGTAATGAGGCGGCTAATAAAAATTGTAAGAAATGTAATAGTATTATATACATTTTGACTGTCAACATAACAACCAGATACTGGAAGAAAGAGCGATTTATATACTAAAAAGAGACAAAAGTGTGAGTGCAAAACAGGCCTACCCCAGTGGCAAACGCAGGATTTTGAAAGAGGGGTTTCCAATGCGTGCAACACACGTGGGGTATATTAGCATAGCTGCAAAGTTTTGGAGCCGGTAAAAGGGACAAATAATCTCGGCCGCGTCCTGCCCAATCTCTTCTCCTGACCTGCCCCTACTGTCATGCTGAACGAGGCAAAAATTACCCCTAGCCTGTGAGTGTGTGTTAGGGAATTAGACTGTAATGTGGCAGAGGTTGATTGTGAACTGTGTAAAATTGTGAAGAGCTACTTAATATGATGCACTGTTAAAAAATAAAACATATGTAAAATGACAATATTGATAACACGGTCATACTATCTGACTGCCAGGACATGTAAGACATCCAATAACATTCTCTGTGAAAGCAGGACGTTTATAATGTAGATTTGAAAATAATAAAATATTCTACATTAAGGAATTGCATTGGTTAATGGCTGTAACACGTCCTGTTCTGATATTTTTTTTATAGGTGATTTATAAGTTACTTCTTTCACACAGTAAAATAGTAGTTTTATATTGAAGGAACAGATCTAATAGCAATCACGTATACAATGCATTAGTAGAGCACATTACACTATGGACCAGAGCTGTTGAATTTGTTGGGACCCATTCACCATCCTCACTTGCTTTCCTATTGCAGCACAGGCCACGACCATCTTCCTCCATATCAGTCTGCCTCATATGGCCCCACCCCTTTCATGGCACCCGCGAAGCCTTGCCCCTTTTTTATTTTTCACCTTTTTTGCACATTTTTCATAATTTTTTTAATTTTTCAATCTAGGGGGGTTTCTGGGCAAAGTCCGTGCATAATGTATTTCTGTGCCTAAATCCCACGTACGCACGGAAAAAGTAGCAAAATTGCAATTGTGAACACAGTCCATAATCCCTTCATTTTTGCTGAATTTTAAGTGCACCCAATAAAACACTATATGGCCTTTGAGACCAGTGTCAATTAGATATTATTATTTAGAAGTGTGGTTTATACATTTGTAACAAAATTGCATATGAATCAATACAACACATAAAACACAGGAAATATTTTAGTACCATTTATAGCAATTAATATAGTTAATGAATCTCACAAGGTTTTAGCAGCCGGTTCCCTTTGCCTCTAATAAAGTCTAAGCTGCAGTGCAGATGTGTGCCCTGAACAATCTCTTCCCTGGTTCAGGGGGTCTGGATATAAAATAAGCACAAATATGTAAAGCAATGGATCATGTTGTGTATAGAAGTACAAAGCTTATAGTGCATAAAATCAAACATGAGCAAAGTTGTTATATCTGCCATTCCCCTGCCTGTTTGGGAACAGAGCCCACTGTGGGCTCCATTTACATAATAGCGATGACTTCGTTTTCAGTTGTAAACGGTCTTTATCTTCAGAAAACTAAGTCATTGCCATTTACAAAGCTATGATTGCCATGGAAGCCCCATATCGCTAACAATCCGTGCTGATACCATATATATAACGCCCTCTCTGGATGGCGTTACAGTAAGCATTCCAGCAGTCTCCCCAAATATAGTTTAGCCACTGGAATCACCAATGGTGTTCCTTGTTCATATGAATAAGGAACACCAATGGGTATTCTGGTGGACAAAATATATTTGTAAATGTTTAAAATATTTTTTTTACTGTTTATTTTTAACCAAATAGTTTATTTTTAATAAAATATTATTATTTGATTATTTCCAGCGTGGAATTCGGCATGCTGCCCGGATCGGATCCGTGCTGGAAACCTTTACGTGAATGGACGCTCACTCCTTTTGCTTATTGCTCTCAGATGCGGTTTCCATAAAATATATGGAGTTAAGATCAACCATACTAGAGAGAAACACGGGGACAATATAATAATATACAAGCTCTATATATACAAGTATTCAAGTATTCTAGTATGTGGTGGTAGATGATACCAAATTAATACATTTATTAGAAATCTGATATCTGATAAAAGTCTCAAATAAGATATAAAAAATCTTATTGCAAATAACGCATCTTGCAGTTCATTGTAGTGAGTGAGGGAGAGCAAGGGTGCTTTATAGAGGTAATGGCAGAGACATAACTAAAAATGTTAGCACCAGGGGCAAAAAGGAAAAATGGTGCCCCCTGACCCTGAATTCCAAGTCAATTTAACCATAAATATTAACTTACTGGTGTCCCTTTAAGATTTGTGCCCTAGGCGGCCACCCCTATCGCTCACCCCTAGTTACGGGCCTGGGTAATGGTCCCTCTGAGCTCCGTCTTTGGGTTTCTTGTTTCAGGAGTGCTGAGGTTAAGTTGCACACTCTCATACTCTGTTCTCAGATTGTGTCTCTTCTTCCTGTCTGAGATATACCCTTAGTGGAGTATATTTTCTTATACACCACAGGGCAAACAGGGGGGACATAAACAAAAAACACCTTTGTATGGTGCAAAATTATTCATTTTAAACAAGCAGAGTAAACACACATAAACGTACTCACAATAAAGAACGAAGTTCATACAAATGTCAGAAGTAATGTGTTTAGTATATAGAACCACGTCAACCCCAGAATACTGGCTGACTGTCTCCGATACTTTTTCTATGGGTAGCTGTGCAAGATCTTTTGATCACTGGTCATATATCAAAAATCAAAATTGGCTATTTGATATATGACCAGTGAACAATTGCATATATTTTATATATAGCTGCTGAGATACAGAACATATTAGACGCGCTGAATATACCCTTTCCCCGCTTGCAACAAGATTCTGTTTCTGTTTTACTAATGCTGCTACTACCTGCTGTTGTTTAAGTATTACAGTAAATTTACAGTATATATTTTCCAATATTCTATATAACTTCATGATGAGCGAGTATTATACAAGTTATGGATAGTTAGATTTAGTGACATTATGGCCCGTATTAAAGACCGCATATATGCAATCTCCGTGACGAAAGGATACGTAGATTACATAAAATAATTACTTCACATGCGTAGTAGCTATTCTCAGAAATTTACGGACATATGTACAATACGTCCGGGGGTGTGAATCCGGGCCTATATAACTTAATGCTGATGAAAGGCTTTATATACAATTCCTCATTTTTTTCTGTTTTCCTGAAGTGTTGATCTCTTGTATTTCTATTGCTGACACAAGACATTACTAAGCATATTATTCTTGGAGCTAGTATGCCAATTCTCCCCAGCCAACACCACCTGTGGCTCAGTAGATTATTTTTGGAACTACATGGCTCATTCTGTCGCTTTCAGAAGATATGATAATGTTTCCTATAGTTTGAGTCAATAATAAGGAACACATACCATTTCTAGAGCGCTATAACAGGTTAAATGAATCCTTAATAATCTGCCCTTTAGCTGTGCCAAGACAAAAAGTGAGACATAGTATAAGTATGTACTGTACATGAGCACTGTAGTTTTCCCTTGCATGGAGAGATAAGGGGCTACATTTATAAAAGGGGGACAGTGAATCTAAATACAAAGAGTGATTCTCAGGATGGTGAAATAGAGAATTATTATTGTACTTACCTGTCCCTGGTTCCTTCACAGCAATTGCTGTAGCAGGAAGCTTGTGTTCTACAGAGATTTGCAGGGGTTTGTTTAGAAGGAAAACAGTGCCGGAGATTGCAGGACAGCTAAGTATTACTAAAACACGTGCTCGGGATCTCAAAGAATTGAAGTGACGAAAACCACCTGTAGCACCGTGTAGATGAACATTAATAGGTGAAGCTCAAGATATCTGTACTGGCAAAGAAAAGTGAAAAGGGGCTGAATCCAGACTTAAGTAAGTGCTTGAAATTAGTTACTCCTGGGCTCAACCATATTGATTTCAGGGGGAGTCAAGTTAATTGTATTCTTTGCATGCAGGGATATATCTTTGAATTGCTTACTGCACACAGTGACCAGCTTTACTATCACACTGTTATTTAGACTTGTGATAGGAAACATCACCTCTCAACTCTAATACTGTTTGCAACAGATGTAATATGACTCCCCTGCAATCAACATGGTTTAGCCCAGGAGTAACTAATTTCAAGCACTTACTTAAGTCTGGATCCAGGCCAAGGTCTGGTAAAGTCAGGAAAATGGTCGATGTAAGTAATGAAATAAAACTGTAGTGCCTTACAATTTATTGTGTCTGTAGCTATGAATAAATCAAAATATTACATTTTGTATACTGCTTATAGAGCAGCTCCAGTGTCAGCTGTTTAAAATTGTAATCTGGGAATCTAAATTTGCAGACACAGAAACCATGGAGAAGTCACAGCTCTCACTCAATGATACAAGTACTACAGGGGACCTGGACTTCACTCTGAATGAGGGTATTTACAGATCCTGTTGTTCCTAACAGGACATTGATTATTGACTAATTGTTCAACTAATTGCGCTTATTATAGCGCTGTTGAAAGACTATCTATTGAACACTCTAAAGTCATATTATTCTATTATTCATTGTTTAGTCACTTTAAGTGCTTATATATGAACTTTTTGGTGTATTTCTTGCATGTTTTTATGGAATGTAGATTTTCCCCTATTCTCTATATTAAGTCTCTGAAAGGATGAGGTTTTTTTTCTATACCCTGCTTACTTCAGGGAGTCTTGTATCTCTAATATACAGGCAAGTTCTTAATTTTCTGAGTTGCAGGTCAGTAACAGCACAAATCCTACATGCAGGAAGACCGCTGAGTGACATTGCTGAGAACGATACAGGAAGTCCAGAAGGAAATCTTACCTTGCACTGATCTACATAGTTCAGCTGAAACAGTTATCTGTTCTGTGACTGCAATGTAAGTAGATGGTAAAGGTCGGCTTAGCATGCACTGAGACAGAGCAGACTGCCATTTTAATTGATCAGTCACTGTCCTTTGCAGAGGTTGGGGGTGGGATTGAGGAACAGGAAGAGAGGAAGCAGGCTGGGATATAGGATGCTTGTACAAGTGGCTAAAGAATTAAATACATGTCTACATAACCACAGAATTCTCAGTGGAATTGGTTCTACCTATCTCCACCACTTAATTAGCTTGCTTAACCCTGTGGGGTTTAGGCATGCAGATATTAAGTGCCAGCCCCTTTTAAGGAAATTTTAACAGAACAAACTTTATTCCTACCCTGCAGGTAAGAAACAGCGGACTATCTCCAGGGACTTGAAGCCATGAATGACGACACTGGACCAGATTCAGAGTTCCGAGCATGTGCAATGCGGAATTGCACATGCTCATTTGACTACTGGCTATTCAAAGATGCACTTCCGTGCGTCCTATAGCCCACTCTGAATAGCACGTAGGGTGTTGTTCAGAGTAGTATGCGGATGTGCAAGGCACATCCGACTTGGTAAAAAGTAGTCGGAGCCTTAGTGGCTCCGACTTTTTGTTAAAAAAAAACAAAACATTCCCTCCCCGGCCGGCCGCCCCGCTGCCGCAGCCCATGTGTAAACAAATAAAATAAATAATCCTCCCGTTCGACAGGGCATACTGCAGGTCGTAGAACTACAGGCACAAGCATGCCCATGAATGACAGGGCATGCTAGCGCTTGTAGAACTACTATCGGCAGCATGCCCTGTTTAAAAAACAGACCATGGCCATTTTGTCATTTTTAAAAAAACCAACTGTGCCCACTACATAAAAATAAAAAAGCCTTTACATGTCCCCACAAATAGCCGGGTGAAGGCTACCCTAGCTTCGCCCGGCGTAAGGAAGGGGCCATACGCTCACACAGGAGCGTATGGCCGCCTAGCCCGCCCCCCTAGCCTAATTTACTTACCTCCCCCCGCCCTCCAGGAGTAACGTGAGCGTTGGGACGCTGGAGGACGTCCCCTCCAGCGTCCCAACGCCGCTACTATGGACGCCCGATCGTAGATCGGGCGTTTCCATAGTAACGCCGCCCAACATCTGCCCGGCGCATGCGCATTAGCGCTACGGCCGCCGTACTAGCGACGGCGGCCGTAGCTCAGGATCAGGGCCTAAGTCACGCCACATGTACCCCTCTCTAAATAAAAACATATGCCACAAGAGCCCCTTTAAAAATAAACATATGCCACAAGTGCCACATTCTAAATAATAAAAATATGCCACAAGTGCCCCGTTAAAAATTAAAAAAAATGCCACAAGTGCTTTTTAATAAAATAAAATGATATCCTTAAAAAAAAATGCCCATAAAAAAATAAAACAATACTTACCTGGTCTGATGGGGGTCCAGTTTTGTAAGCTTTTAATCCGTTGGGGAGGGTAGCCTTGACAAAAAAAACAAACCCTATACAGACGACGCAAATTTATTTAAATTATTTAATTTTTTAAACATAGGTTGCGGCAGCAGGGCAGGCGGAGGAAGAGGTTAAATTTTTACTAAAAAGGACATTTTTTTCAGCTCCGGTGAGCTACCCCTACGCTTACACCATCCCTGAGATGGTGGATGCGTAGGGCTTGTACGGACTGGTGTGCACGCGGAGCTTTTCTCGTTTGAATATCCTGGCACACCCCTTTTTGCAGCTGGAATTGAATGCTGGCGGATACACTAAAGTCCACCAGCAATCCGACTTCCTTGCGCATGCGCAGTTGCACTAGATCGCTGCGCATTCATGTGAATTTCACACAGATGCGCAGCTCTGAATTCCGGTCCACTGTGCAATGGTGTGGATCACAGCAAAGCAGGGAGCGCAGGCACAATTTGAATTAAACCACACCAAACCCATCCCCACTACAACAGTGAGGGGTGGAACTTGTTGACACAGTTTGCAGCAAATGCTAGAGCGTTGCCTATAATCCTTGGGATCAGTAATATATATTAAAAAGAAAACACCTTAATTATTAAAACACAAGTCCACAAGCTTTAAAACCCTTCTCCATAAGCACTCCTAGTTTGACTACAAAATAACTAACTTTAAAGCCCATACAATAGGTTACCTTATCTCAGTTACCCTATCTCCATTTATAATGATTTATTGTCACTATTAATTTGTTCAAATTCTCTCAATAACTGAAATATCCATGTTTGGGTCGTTTAATTAACCTCTATTATTGGGTAGGTTTAGAACTGGTATACAAGCCGAGACAAGAAAAACAAAAAAGTACAAAAGTAATAACACTCGAAAAAACACTGAACACTTGAAAAAAAAATGACATTTTACCATGTAAAAAAAGCAATCTGGTTACAAAAAAAGTGCACAAGACTCATAGTTACATAGGATTTTACACATTGATGCGTTTGTGGCGGATTAGCCAAATATGATACAAATTTACTTGAATAAACTCAGATGTTAAAACTGGTTATTTGACCAAGTACCACACTTCACTGTGGCGGTTGACAAAAGTAAATGGGTCATTATAGCCAGCACGCAGATAATAGGAGTCTTCAAACGTTAGTCCAAGAGCCCTCAGATCTTCTGCCAGAGCTTTAGCTTCCTTGGCATATTTACCATCCAATGCGTAGCCTCCAAATGTTCTGAAAGTAACAGAAGGTTAAAGTGATAAGTAGATGGAGATTGTGAGAGACTGTTAGGAATTGAAATCTCTCAGGGTTTGGCCTTCATATTATGTATAACAGGCTTAACCAACCTGTGGCTCTACAGGTGCTGTGAAGATACAAGTTCCAGCATGCATTGCCAGGTATCTGTTACTCATATGTAGTTGGTGCATGCAGGAACATTTTCACAACACAAGGAGATTCACTGTAAAGAGGCAACACAGGAGACTCAAGGATAAATACAGTAGATTTAATCAGAAGGCACAGTCAGATGTATTGGTACATGTCCACACACTGAACTGGATGCAAAATGGCCACTTTCCAATGGCAGGAATCACAAAATACACATTTTCAGTATGAATCTGGATCCAGACTTCCAAACAGGTTGTTGTTATACAGCTGTTCAGATGGTGGGGCAGGAAGCCTGTGGACACTAGTGGAAGTGGGAAAGTATGTTAAATACAGAGTAAGTAATTGACAGCCAGGAAGCATAGAGGATCCCTGCTGCCACTGCGCTTTAGGCGCAGAGCACGGTGAGAATGGAAGTTTGGATCCAGTCCACTTACATAAAATCTGCTAATTAAACATATTCTAAACAAAGTGCCACAATAGATCACAGATTGTCCAAATGATAATTTACCCCTTTCTAATAAGGATACTTACTTGACATATACAGACAGTGAGGGCTTGGTATCAAGGTAGACTGCAGGGTCTGATGGTGTGGGGGGATTCTTCAGTGTAGGTGACACAAAGAAGGACATGGTAGCATTAGGAGCTGGTGGCTGGATTACTGGTTTGAGGACCACCACAGGCACAGTCATATTAATCTTTAGTTCTAAAGAAAGATAAACAAAAAAATGAGCAAAGCTCTGTTTTAACACACACCCAGCACAATTTCAATAGCATTATCTAGTTTTTGGACCAATTACTAATCCAAGGCTTTGATTTGTATGGGACTTAAATTTAAGCAGGACTAGAGTAGTCACAAGAGGAAAACTAGATCAGTGTGGCTTGTGTGTTGTACTAGCATTATGTAGTAGTGTGGCCATTTCAGCTGAGGGAAATAAATAGTGTAATCGTCATCTAGAAGCCTAATTTCCCCAAAAGCCAGACTTGCTGCAACCAAATTAAAGATTGTATTCGATTTTGATTGAATTTTGCAACTGACTAAAACAATGAAATATGAAGATCAAGTGCAGTACATTAGCAACACTCCTTTCACATCGCCACCCCGGCAATATCCCGGGTCTGTGAACCCAGGAAATTGCCATGTCACCAGATGATCCCAGGGTCACAGACCCGGTTTCACATTGCAGGGTTGACCCAGGACCCAGGTCTGCCCTGGCAGTAGTGTGAGTCATCACACTGTGAAATTTGGTACTGTTGCTCTGGCAACACTTGTTGCCAGGGCAATAGTAAACAATTTACACCAATCAAGTTGCTTCTGTGCTACCTGGGTTGAACAACCCAGGTAGCACCTTTCACACTGTACCCCTACCCGGATTGGACCTGGGAATAACCCATCTTTTGTCCCGGGTCATTAGACCCAGGTAGAGGCACCCGTACCCTTTCACACAGCGCCTCCGCTTGGGTTGTTGCGGCTTGCCCCGCCATTAACCTGGGTTTTTGGGGCGATGTGAAAGGGATTTAATAAACAGATTACTGCAAAAATTCCTCTTAACATGTTGTGTATATACAAATGGTAATGTGTGTGTAATCGTCTAACATACCTTGAGAGTTTTCTCCTGAAATATATTTAAACAGACGTCTAAAACTTTTCACCATTCCTATACCAAAGAAATCGAATTCCATCGAAGTAACTACCCATTGGGTTTCTTCATAGATGCGATGTTCAAAATTCTAGAAAATAAAGATACATTTACATTCAAATAAGGTTTGTTAAAATGGCTGTGGAAAATTCATGTGCTTTTAAAGTTTTCCTATTTAGAGAAAACAAGATAAATGTCTGAGATGCATATTGAATTTTTATTTTTGATAAAACTTTGAACAAGACTTTAAATGATCACATTAAGTTATATTATGTCCAATATATTTACTGTAAAGGGAAAGTGGGGGAGAAAGGTGGGCACCAGTAGGTGTGATGACAGATTTAGGTGGCGCAGTCAGCATCATAGACATGTGACCCTAGTTTTAAATCCAGTACCAATAGTCTTTCTCTTGTAATGGAAACAAATGAATGCTGTCTGGCACGGAACTGTGTATGTGGATTAGTGAATACAGCCTAGGAGCTGAACCAGTAGCTCTATGTATTTGCAATGCACAGAGAGGGAATGAGCACAGATTGACACAAAGCAAACTGTGTTTGCTTCCGTGTGCTTTGGGCTAATGGAACAGAGCGTTCCACCATATTTAGATAAGAAAGTGGCCTGTTTAGGGCTGATGAGAGCACAGTTGCAGCCCGGATTCCCTGTGCTTCCTCCTAAAATTTTGAGCAAGTTTAGGGCTGGACTGTGTGTACAATGGAGGAGATTTTCCCTATTAAAATGCCAATAATCTTTGTTTTAAACAAAGCCCTACACACTCCTAATATATATGATCTAGATAAAAATAAAACTTTTTTTCAAATTCTACAATAAACATACACTATGCTATGCTGAATAGCACTATACTGCTGCATATTATTTAATTTATTAACAGGTTTTTAGATAGCGCTATACAGAGAATATTTCACATTCACATCGTCCCCTGTTCCATTGGAGCTACATACTAAGGTTCCTAACACATACATACATCCACCCACACAAGCTACTGGCATGGTTTGGCATGTGGGAGGAAACCGGATTACCTGGAGGAAACCCGCGCAGACACATTTTGCTTAGAGATATATATATATATATATACACACACACATACACAGCTGAAATAGTCACTCCTCCTTAGCTCAACTTGATACTTGCTCTGGGTGCACTTCAAAGAAAGTCAAATAGCAAGTAGAAAAGAAGTCACTCCAGAGGCTGTTGTAACAGGTAAAAACATTGTCTTCCCGGCTAAAAGTTCATTGTGGTACTAAGCCGCTATCACCAACGTTTCAATCACTTGATGTGATTTTCATCAGGGTCTCATATTAACAAGCAAAAAAGACATCACACACACATATAT
>WWET01000596.1:54865-72147 GCA_011038615.1 Limnodynastes dumerilii
GCATTCAGCCCCCCTCAGTATTACCCATCATGTGCCTCCAGCCCCCCTCAGTATGTCCCAGAATGTGCCTCCAGCCCCCCTCAATATCTCCCATCGTGTGCCTATCCAGTATGGCGCCGGGATGCACCGCATCCCCCCACGGAGCAGGTCGCACCAGCCCTGCCTGCAGCATCTAATTCACTATAGCAAAGCTGTGGGGACAGACTCCAGCAGCTTTGCTAAAGTGACAATAACCTCTCCTGTGATTTCTTAGCTCATGATCATCAAAATGATGATGAGATTTTACACCTTATCATACATGCAAATGAGATCAGATTAAAGACACGCCCCATAGTGGGACAAGCCATGCCCCCGGGTGTACTGATTTTTCAGTAACAAGTGTTGGAGGCTCTGATTGAACCCCTAACCCAGTTGTCTAAAATCTGAAATGTGAAGGTGGGTTGGTATTCACTTGTGATGCATAGTATGGAAAGGGGAGGTAACTACAAAATAATGGACCATCTTAAGTTTTACACCACCACATTTTATGTGGTAAAGATAAGGTATGGTTCCAGACGCTTAAGTGTCCAGACCTCTGTAAGAAGGAGGGGAGCGATGTGACAGGGACATGCACTCCCCTCCTCCATGCATACTTACAGGTCTGAATCAGAGCCCATGTGTGCAAGCGCATGGGAGACCACTTCCCTCACTCACATGGAGGGCTGACCCAAGGCCCCTATCTTAAGATATCCAATGGGTTCTCACTTAAAACAAGGGACCCATAGAAAATCTGGATACAGTGATGGGCTTAAAGGCACATCCATACTGTAAGAGAACATATACGTTATTAAAAAAAAATCCTAGCGATCACATAATTCCCACTATTCATAAGTCTGGATCCGGTCCTATGTAATGTAATTAGGCCCCTAAGGATTAGTATCAATGCCAGATTATTCTAAATGACTTGATTTACACTTTATAGGAATCAATATAAGTCATCAAATCCAAATTTCTCTGTATTAAGATAATCGGTCAAATCAATCCTTTCATTGTGGCACAATATAATATAAAAATATGGAATTTAAAGTAAGTTTTATCAAATACAGATGTTGTCATATGGAATAAGATATGGGTAGTCAATATACAACAGATTGTAGCTTTATTTAATTATGCATATTTTCCAAAGTCATTCATACAAAGATTTCTCTTCCAGGAAAACTAGAACACACGGCTCCAGTCATTGTAGGAGTAAAAAAAGAGTCAATTAAAAAATAATATCATAAACTGAACATTATAGTAGAGATGACATATTTTAATTTGTTTTCCCCATGTTTACTAGTTTAATGACCTGAACCAAACTTCATTGTGTCGGTTAAAAAACGTAAGAGGATCATTGTAACATGCTGCTAAACCAACATTTGCATCATAGCTTAGACTTAAATGATCTAGTTCTTTTGAGATAGCCTTGGAGTTTTTCTCATAGTCAGACT
Organism: Limnodynastes dumerilii; assembly: GCA_011038615.1. NCBI lineage: Eukaryota > Metazoa > Chordata > Amphibia > Anura > Limnodynastidae > Limnodynastes > Limnodynastes dumerilii. Next base: position 56,335 of record WWET01000596.1, read on the forward strand.
TCAATGCGTAGCCACCAAAAGATCTGTAAAACAGGAAACATCATTTTATTTTAGCTATCATCCTTACTGATCAATATTATTGTATTAGACATAATACAAGAGACATTTGAGAGGTGGAGAAATCTGACAGTCTAGAGGGAGAAAGTCATTCTAGGACAATAGGAGCTGGTGGGACCAGGGGCATAACTAGAACTTTGTAGGCCCCATATCAGAATTATGAAGGAGGCCCTATCTCAGCTGCCTCCAGCAATGGCACTTGGTGACTCCTCTATCTTCTCTGAAAAGACACTGATGTCACCCCGTCAGCGTCCGTGCATGGAATGACAGAGGAACGTGACAGAGTCACGTGAATGGTGTGTCCTACCACTGTGACCCTCTGTTGTAGTGCTGCAGAGACAGACTCCATAACACTGCTTAGGATGCAGCCAGCACCACCTCCTGGTAATGGTAAGTACATCATGTACAGGTGCGATGGGGTGATTGCCGGGCCAACAGGCCCCTTAAGCCACTGGGCCCCATAGCAATTGAACCCATTGCACCCCCTATAGTTATGCCCTTGGGTGGGACTCATAGCTGGTGACAGCGACAGCTATATCAGGTAAGGTAGTATTTGCTATAATGAAGTGATTTTGAGGGGCTAAGTGGTTTTGAGAAGGTGTATAAAAGACTGACTATTGGTGAATGGTTTTTTTAAGTGAAGAACAACACAACACAAGTCTGCTACAGTGAGAAGTGGTAATAAATGGAGAGATGATGTACAGATCAGAGGTAAAAGACCATGCAGATGTTGATGTTGGTATGTGATATTGGTGAGATGCGTGGTTTACCGCTTAGTAGGGCTTGTTTCCGAACAAGCCCATTTAGAATGCGGAGTAGTGACGAGGATGTAATCGCAAGACATCCCCATAAAGAATATTCCTCACAGCAGCCGTCCGAGTTTCGAAAAATGTCAATGCTGAAAGGAAAGTAATCCATTCCCTTACCCTAATCCTTACTCTAACCCTTCCTGTCCCTCAGCCTAACCACAACAGTCATTGCCTCACAGCCTAACCCTCCATACCCTGCAGCCAAACCCTAACCTTCCCCTAAGCCCTAACCTTATACCCACCACAGCCAACGCAACCTAGCCCTAACATAGCCTCTGCAGCCTGTAGCTATTGGGAATAGGGAAATAGGTTCCCATTCAAAATAGCAATTTTCTAATTCCATATGGTTTCAAACTATAATACAGCCACTATTCAGCTGGCAGCTGTATCATGACCGAAATAGGACTGGCTGGACTGGCAACCGCATCCTATTGGTGAGGGTGGGCTTTGAAATGTATTCTGGGAGTAGTGGAGAACCAGTGTAGTGAGTTGTAGAATGATAAAAGAATATTATCTTAGCACCAGAGACAGATAGTGAAGGAAAACAATGGAGAGATGGAGGATGAGGTATTCAAGCTGAAACAAAACAACAACAAAATTACAGTTGCAGATTACTTTACTAAGTTGATAGAGGAAGAAGATATTTTGAAATTGGTTTAGATGAGGACCATGTCTATCTTTTTATACTGGCAAGCTACAAGGTACTTGTGGCAAGTTCTTCAGCAAGAAAAATGTCTTTAGAAAATACCATGGTTGTATATAAGGATGATGGAATTACTTAAACAGTCTGTAGTTGTATATATTAGTTATAAAACAATAATATATCACTTTTAAAATTGAAATCATAACATTATTTTATGCACACTGTCCACCACTAGATTTATAGAAGATATAGGACCCGATCCAGACTGCTGAATGTCACCCCACTTATCCACGCAAAGGCCCAGATCCTCAGGTACGTGTGACTGTGAAATTACATACAGCATGTATGTTATTTCACCGTTTTGAAGGTTGTGCGCATGTGCACTACCTTCTTATGCCGTCGTATGGCATATGAAACAGGTTACGGGAGAGGGGTTGCCCCTCATTTATGATCGTCGTATCTCCACCGTCAAGGCGAAGATGCAGATGTAAATAAGGGGACGGGCGGGGGATGGCCCATTACGATCAGGTAAGTGATCGTAAAACTTAAGGTAGGAATCTGGACACGTAAGTTTCCAGATTTCCTACCGATAGCAGGGACAGTGCACTCCCCGCTACGATGCCAACTGTAATGACCTTGGACGCCCGTAAGGCGCCCCTCGGTCTGGATCCGGCCAAAGGTGCGTAAGTGGGTTGATCGGGGGGAGGTCGCATGCCATCCAGATGTTATTTGCGTTTTACACAAGTAAGTCCTATTGTTCGGAACTTAGTTCCGTAAAATGGGATTTCCGTTCATGTGACTTAAGACTGCCTTATGGCAACATAAATCACAAAATATATGCATGAGAGAGGGGAGTGACTGGGGGGAGTTAGCGTCTGACAGACCCCTGCAGGTACATAAAGCGTGCAGGGTTCTGGATCAGGTCCATAATGTGCAATAAACAAACATCCTTGATGCAGCACTTACCTGACATAATAATTTGTTTCAGGATAAGTCTCCAAAAAAAGAGACGGGTCATTGGGTCTGGGGGGATTTTCCAATGCCAATGGCAGAAAGAGAGACATTGTGGCATTCAATGTAGTATCAACCAAGGGAACCCTTACAAGAACAGGAACACTCATTTTTATAGATATACCTTAAAGGGAAAAATAACAAAAAACAATGTCACCAATTGACGTTTACACATACATTCTGTGTTTGCTTCATATAGGATTATTTAAATAAAAGTGCTTTAGCTACTACCTAGATACTACTTAATAAACGGTTCTAGTGTAAGTGTACAAAGTGTCCCAAAGCATTGTAGTGTAAATGCATGGCTTAAACAAGGGGCAGGTTTTAAACCAACTCTAGGTAACTGTTTTGGCCACTCAGCAGCAGAGTTCAAACAGTGCAGGATGGCTGGCCACATAAAGGGGCACACAGGATGGCTGGCCATATAAAGAGGCATACAGAATGGCTGGACACACACTCAGAAATGGTCATAGACATACAGAGGCACAAAGGACAGCTGAACACATGCAGGGACACACATCATGGCTGGACACATAAAGGGGTACATAGGTTGACTGGACACATAGAGGGACACACAGGATGGCTAGACACATGCAATGGAGCACAGGATTTCTGTACACATACAGGGGTACATACAAGGGTACAAATGATGGCTGGCCACATAAAGGACCTGATTTACACTTGAGAGCAAGTTAGGTGCGGACAGAACCGCACCTTACTCACTTGTCCAGCCTCTAACCCGTCCCCTGTTTTTAGGTACCTTATGGCACTTAAGAGTGCCATAGGGCTACCTTAACTAACCGTGCATAGTTACCTTCTTAAGAAAGAAATTACGCACAATTGTTTTTCCCCGCCCCTCCTCCCACTTCTAACTAATCACTCCCCGAGGCGGCATTAGCACGCCTCCTCTTCTTAAACTACTCAATATTTACCTAACTGGTACGTAGATTGCATAAATAACTTACTACGCATGTGTAGTAGGTCATTTCAGTAGATTCTGCACTTAAGGAGCAGGAGCTTCTTAAGTGTGAATCAGGTCTAAAGAGTCACACAGGATGGCTGGACACATTGATGGGCACACAGGATGGCTGGACACATAGATGGGCACACAGGATGACTGACATAAAGGAACACACAGGATTTCTGAAGGCAAATTGGCACACAGGATGGCTGGATACATACATAGGTACACAGGATGATTGGACATATACATGGGCACACAGGATGACTGGATGCATACAGGGGAACACAGTGGACGCATACAAGGGAAACACAGGATGGCTGGATGCATACATGGGCACACAGGATGGCTACATTCCAAGAGTGTATTTGGACCCATAAGGTAGGACCCTCAAAGAAGGGTACCCTCACTACAAATATCTGGATGGAAAAAAAAATCTGTGTTAACTGAAAATCTGTATGTTCTATGTAAGTATATTGAGATTCATTCTGTATATATATATATATATATATATATATATATATATCTTAAGATGCTGCACAGAGGTTTTTGTGCTTTGCTGTCTCCTTCCATGTCCACCTTACCTAGTGGGTATCATAACACTACTTATTTGCATTGTTTGGATCCTAATTTGCTTGACTAACACCTTTCACATTACCACCAATAATGTCTTGCCTCAAACCTTGGTTTATGGTGGTAATGTGAAATGTCCCCTCTACCTCGATCCAGGTCTAATGACCCGGTAATCAGACCCCATTAAAAAGAAGGGTTTTTCCACCGACCCGGTAAGGGGTGCAATGTGAAAAGTGCCATCTGGGTTTTTCAACACAGGTCTCACCTAAACAAAACTGATTGGAGGGGTTTGTGTACTATTGCAATGGCAATAATACACAAATCCCTCCCCGGGAGCCTCGCGCTGCGACTCACACCGGAATTTCCCAGGTCAGAGCCGGTCTTAAAATGGGGGAGGGGGAGTTTGGCCCTGGTAATTCACCCTACAATAATAATTACATTATAAAAACATAAACATGAAAAAAAATAGACGTGCGTGACGGATATCTTAATACTTAGGACTGGATCCACCCCCCTCCCCGCACGTTTACATAACGAGGTGTTTATTTCTGCACAGGAGATGGGAGTGAACTCCCCCGTCACTACTCCGTATCTTGTGCGTATAAAGTGTCACGCTACCATAAGTCAGCCTTAAGGGACACTAAGTGGGTGGTCTTGCAGACGCTGTACAATTTAAATGCTCCCCCCTCGTCCACCTTGGCGTGCAAAGAAGAAGCACTTAAACTCCATCGTACGGAACTTAGTTCTGTACAATGAAAGTTACATTAGTAAATCTAACGTAACAACTGGAGGGCACATGTGCCCACCAGTCCAGAGAGCCCACTTACACAGTTTGCGTGTGTAAATGGGCTCATGTTATTAACTGTGGATCCGGCCCTTAGTCACAATAAGGCTCATAGTGGTATTAAGACGGCTGGTAAGCCGTATTATTAGAGATTTGCAATGCTGAAGTGAGCTGGCATTATTAAGTCAGCGCCTGTCTGAGCCAGAATCATATCTAGGTTTATAATAGATTATGTTCAGTATAATCCTTATATTTAATAAGCTGCTGGTGTGTAATTTTTAATTAAATATATGCAAGAGTGGGGCCTGACTGTCTTGTAATTTCTTTAAATAATTTTATACTATTCTATATCTATAAAATAAATCAGAATGAACTGTAAATTAAGGGCCAGTATAAGAAAAAAAACCACATACTTAAAAGGGTCAAACAGTCTCCCATTTAAGGGGCTTCTCCATTGTAGTTTCTGCTTGCCTAGTTGTGGCTCCTGATGTGCTATGAATGCAGGTGATGTGTTCTAATGCCTGACACAGGCAGTGACCTTGTAAGTAACCTTACAAAGTCACCCAGATATTAGCAGGTACAGAGCTATCATTTTCTACTCTACAGACTGGGAGTGTAATGTTAGACTATGACAACCTAGCCAAGCACCATACTGCTAACATAACTCTTATTTATAGAAAGCTGCTGGATTCTTCTGCTTTATATCAGTACATAGGGGCTTTAAAAACACTGTTTGGGTGACAGTGCCCCTGTTATACCGTGTTCAGATTGCCACTGCCTAAAAAGCCAGCTTTTTAGGCAGTGGGCAAAATTTAGAAAATTTTAGCCTGGTGTGTTCAGACTGCGCTGAAAACACCGGCTTTTTTTTTTCTTTCTTTTTTTTTTTTTTTACAAGCCGGCAGCTATTTAAATAGCCGGTTTTTCAGCGCAGTGTGAACGGGTGAAGCCGGCTTTTAAAAAAGCCGGCAAAAACCCTTCTTTTTAGCCGGGTCTGAGACCCGGCTAAAGAGACCCGGCTTCACCGTTCACATTGCCAGAAAAAGCCGGGGTTTTCAGGAAAGCCGGCAATTTCATGAAAACCCCGGCTTTTTCATGGTAATCTGAACGGGGTATTACTGGATAAGTTTTTATTCCCGTGTTGGAACACACATTAAAAGGGTGGAAAATGTCCATCCCTTATAATAAATTGAACACTGAATTTTCAAGCTACTACAGAGAGTGATGTAGTTCATGAATCTTTTAGTCTAGGCGGGTACTGAAACAATGGAACATGGACCATGGTCTGTGATACATGGGATGAATAGACAGGGTTCTAAGTAGGGCTGATTCTAGGGGTGACTGGACACATATAAGGTGTAGATATGTAAGCAGGACAAATATAAGGCACAAATATGGAGGCTGGACACATACAAGGGGCAAAAATGGAGGCTGGACACACATAAGGGGCAGATATGGAAGCTGGACACAGAGAAGGAGCAGAAATTGAAGACTAAACACATATAAGGGGCAGATAGGAAAGCTGGACACATACAAAGGGTACAAATGAAAGCTGGACATACATATAAGAGGCAGAATTGGAGGCTGCACACATATACAAAGGGGCATTCTTCCTTAATTGTGCTGTCAAATAATAATGAAGACTTTTTATTCCTTCTTAATTGTATCCAAGTTTTCCCCATAATAAGGCTCTGTATTCCCTCCACCCCCATTTTATATCTTCCCCCAAAAAAGCTGTAGAGTGGGAGACGGGAGGAGAGGGGGGGGGTTTAAAAATTTCTTGCACAGAATGCTATGAAACCTGGGCTGGCATAGCTACCAGCCTCTTATGTGCAACCATAGTATTCTCAGCACAAAAACTGCCATTCCCAGACATTTAGAGTTGTGTGCGTATTTTTAGGTACGTTTTAACTGCGCATGCGTAATAACTTTATTTATGTAAGTTACGTAGAATATACGCACATATGTGATTTAGGCACGGACATGTGAATTGCACTTGGGGACACGCGTACGGAGGGGCAGGGTTGAAATACGTACTTGAAAAGTTACTTAAAAGAGGATGGGGGGGCATTTAAATGAGCCTTCGAGGGTACGGTTAGATCGAAACGCGCTTATGGAATACATATACCCATGTATGTACACACGTAAAGTTAGAGATGCTCTATGGAGGCGTAAGTGTACGATTGCACGGCTGTGAGAGGGGAGTGTCATGGGTGTTGGTGGGTGTTAGCGTGCTACGTGCGTGCATATAATTGCGTACTTTGGAAAAAACGCATCTCTGAATCCTGTCCTTGATTTCCAGGATGGAATCCAGACTTAATGGGATGTTTTGACTTCTGGACTTTTCAGAGTAATCCTGGATGGGTAGTAACCCTATATGCTGAACAGACAATCTGCTGCTGCCCAGTCTGTTCAAACAGGGTGGTTATATTACACGTGACCTTTTGTCAAGAATACACAATATCTGGATCAAATAGCAAAAATCTCAATCTTTTTTTCTTGAATGCATAAATACAAATGTTTCAAGGGAGAGTATAGATATTTCGTGCAATTGACAAAGATGTTAGAAATATAATGTATGTTATACAATATGGTACCTTGATCATTCTGCCCATTAATATAATTAAACAGACGCCTGAAGCTTTTCATTATTCCAAAGCCGAATACATCTGTGTCGAGCTGTGTTGTCACCCAGCGACTCGTGTCATATCTTCTAAGTTCAATTGTCTAAAAACATATATGTAAAAATGACATAGGGTATAAAGACATTTTTTTTCCGTTTTACTGTTAACACTGTGATGCAAGGTTGCGGTGTAAATACAATTTGTATCAAGCAGCAAAATGGTTTTTTAAACTAGCCATTCATTACTTTTGCAAAATTTCAAGGGATTGGGACCCTATAAAATATGTTACAGGTTGCATCTAAAATCACCATCAACATACTTAAAAAATGTGATCACATGTTAAATCATGAGGCTGTGTCCTGTTATGGCACAAGAAAAATGGTAAAAAGAGAATAATCTAAGTGAATATTGAACAGTGGTAAACTGATGATAATGATCATTTGCCCTGAGTTCTAAAAAGTTCTTTATTTGCTTTATTGTTACTTGATTATACTTCATAATGCATTGTGGTAGACAGGGCTGGCGTCAAAATGTGCACTTGCCCCGTCCCCTATGTGACATCACCTGTGAGATCACATAGGGGGCAGGGTACCACTGACCTGTATTAACAGACAGCCGGTGCGCATTGGCCCCGCTCATGTATAGCTCTAAGCAGCAGGTATCAGCGGTAGGATACCGTCGATACCAGCTGCTGCAGAGCAAAGGTAAGTATCATTGGGCCCCATCAGCTCTGGGCCCGGAACAGTAGTCCTGGATGTTCCCACCCCCTGATAGCGGCCCTGGTGGTAGACCTTAAAACCTGAAGTGCTCTTTGGACCTGATCCAGAGTTCTTGGGGACAAATCTGCTGCTCACACAGTGTATGTGTCCTATCGAGAGCTGCAACCTTTGCTACATTGGGCGTAAATTATTATAATTTTTTTTATGTTCTACTAAATAAATGGTGGTTTATTTTTATTCTATTTTATTTTTCTAGTTTAAAATGTGTGCAGGGACTATTTTTTTACTTATAATAGAGCCATTTATTGAATAAAATCACCTTCATTTTACACTTACACCATCTCTGAGCTGGAAGCAAAGGGAATCCAGCCTGCTCCTGCACTTGCAGCAACACTACACCGCCCCCTTTCTCATTTAAATTGGGTGGAACTTCCCTTTGCACTAGTCCAAAGCACACAGATGATTGCACAGGCGGATTGACAGCAGTGCGTCCATCTTTCTGTGCTCACTCCCGTTATGCACCTGCGCAGAGCTCATTCCCACTGCTCTTACACCTAAAATATAGGTGGAAGCGCAGCTTAGGATCAGGTCCTTTGTATTAACATGTTATAAAAACAAAACATTGGAAAAAAGATTAGTAAAACAAAAAAATTTAAAAATGATCATATTAATATTTGTAATCATCATTAGTGTACATTTTACAATCCCTGGAAGGAGCACTACTAAACTGTGCACATTGCCATGCCATGGATGTAGAGAATAGATGGGTGTTTTATTATTATTATTATTTTTTTTTACCATAATTTGAATGGCACTTTTTTATTTTATATGTTAATGCATCTTAAGTTATCTTAAGTCTCTAAAAATGACATTCTTAGATGGATAAAGCTTCCAACCACCCTTGCTGGCAAGAAATATTAGTGAGTGGGATTAACATTTCAGTCATTTAATTAAGCAACTGTTAAATTTAATATGTATTTAACACAGGGTTGCCAACTCTCCCTGAATATCCAGAAGACTCCCAAAATGCAGGCGTTTCTCTTGGTATCCTGGGAGAGCAGGCAAATCTCCCGCAAGTCCACAAGCCCAGGGTTCTCAACTTTTAATAGTTTTTTCCGGGAGATCCCAGTGGGAAGCTATAGTTGCCTGCAGGCGTCAGAGCTTAATGACATGATTTATGCAAATTGCATCGTTAATTCCCACCCCTTGACTACCAATTACCCCCTTTTTAGGTTTACTAGGGATGTGGGCGTTGCTTGATGACGCAAATTGCATCATCAAGTTCCTGCCTGGCCCTAGCAACACTAGGATACTAGTGTTGCCAGACAAGGGAGCAGGACTTGAGGCCGTGGTTTTGTCGGCTCCCCCGGGATACCGGGAGAACTGCACCGAATTTCGGGAGTCTCCCAGATATTCTGCAACCCTGCACAAGCCCTGCCCACTCTCAGGAACACTATGAATTGCTATGTTGATGGACAGGGGGCTGGGCTTCAGGATAGGCATCATAGATGTCATGATGTAAGAAATACACTGATTTAGCATATATTGCATAGTTATTACTCCATTAAATAATACCTGGTTAAACCGTAAGTGATTTTAATATAACTTATCTGCATTATTCTTTGGAAATCTATATATATTTACTTAGTCAGCAACCCTGGCATGTAGGAGGGGTTTAGGATTACAATGTACAGTACAGCTGGAGCTTCTCAGGACCGACACATCTAAACTTTAGGCAGGGTCTTGTTATTGGAAGTCTGTGTGAGGAATGGGAGTGGCTTCCCACGGATACAGCAGGGTATCCAATGTGTTCCGCTCAGAGATTCTCAAAGAAAAGGATCATGGTGCATTTACTACCTGATCCAGACCCTGCACAATTTCTGTACCTGTGAGGGTCTTAAAATCTGCACAGAAGTGATCTCCCCCTGTCATTCCCATCACTCGTACAAAGATTGTGTGACTTGTGCTGCCATACAAGTCACACGATCAACGGTCCGTCCAACTGCTGACCTGCTCATAACTACCTAATTCCTCCCCCACTGTACAATTTAAATGCTTCCCTTGGCGTACGGAGGGGAAGCACAGCCCCTTTCCTCACAATTCCTACCATACAGGACTAAGTTCCATACACACATAAAGCACACGTAACATCTGGTGGGGGCATGCGCCCTACCCTCAAAACGCCCCACGTTTGCAGGTCTGGATCTGGTCCATATTGTCAAAATGGGCATTTTTGTTTCTCTGTAGGCTTGCATAATCTGCACAATTTAATCTACGCATTAATTCTTATAAGTATGGTAACAATAATTTGGAAGTGATACAGCTGACTCCACAATGTCTGCTATACTGGTGGTACTTGGACCACTGTCAGATGGTACTCAGGACAACTGGGCAAGGTTGCAAGGAGGTATGATAACAAATGGCTGAGGACACCATTAATAAAATATCTTGGGGATCAATGGCATATGTAGAAAATAAACCTTAAAATCACTGTAAAAATATATAAAGAACTAAAAAAAAAATTGAAAACATATTTATGGGCCATGGTTATGATCTGCAAAATGGTACTTGACATGATTCCATAGGGGGTGAGTATTACATGACATGATTCCATAGGGGGTGAGTATTACATGACATGATTCCATAGGGGGTGAGTATTACATGACATGATTCCACAGAGGGTGAGTGGTACCGGACATGATTCCACAGTGGGTAAGTATTACATGACATGATTCCACAGTGGGTGAGTGGTACCGGACATGATTCCACAGTGGGTGAGTATTACATGACATGATTCCATAGCGGGTGAGTGGTACCTGACATGATTCCTTAATGGGTAATTGGTGCTCGCCAAAAATAGGTTGAGAACCACTGTGCTATACAATTGCCTAAATTGTTAAAACAAATACAGTAAAAAAAAAATCTTATTGTGTTCTAGATCCTGCTCCCATCCGGTCTCTCATCCAGAAGAGTGGCAATTTGTTAACCCTGTTGGCACTTTAGTGCCAGTATGTTAAATGCCGGTACTCTAAAATGTCACACTAACATACTACACCCTTTCTGAGCTAAAAAGAATAAAAAAATAAACAGTGAACACATTTTACACAATATTTACACAAGGAACAGCTAATATACAATATACAGTAAAACAGTAATGGCAATAAAACTATGAATATAGGTTTCCCTCTCCACATAGAATCTACAGTATGGAAAAGCAGCATAAGCACTGCAGAAACAGTCTTGCTCTTTATATTAGTTACATGAAACAACAGTAGAGAAAAAAGAAATACTCACATTATATTTTTTCAACACTTGAAACTTGGGACACTCGTAGTTGCCACAAAATGCAGGTAGTCCATCAACATTATTTTCTTCAGCTATTACCGTAGTCCCATACAGGAAGAGCAAGCTGAGAAGTAAAAGCTGTCCAGAAGCCATGGTCACTCTCAGGGTGTTCAGAGGGTAATGGAGAAGAAGTTATTAGCTTTGCTGCTATATACTCTATCATGGGGATGGGCTTAGGATTAACCACTTCACCACCACATACAGCAAAGGCATCTGTAATCTTTAAATCCTTACTGTAATCTCAATGTGTCATTTCCCAGAAAGGGTTTCTGACATTAGAAAGCTGCCCTGGGTAGTGGCTGTGTAATGGTGCAGTCATACTGTATAGATAATCAGATATTGGTAAATATGATCCAAAAACACTATAAATATGAGAATTTGGAGTTTTATACATAATGAACATTCAGAAATCACAGATAAAGTCATGTAAATCTTGACAGATAATCAGGGCAAAGGTCTAGAGGTTTGCTTGTCTATTTGCTATGTCAACACAAACAGCACTTTGAGATTACACGACAATCCATTGATATATGTTATATATGCTCTGGGGTAAGGGGACAAGATCTTCTGATATCCAGTTGTGCTAAATTGTTCCCTGCTCCCACATACTGGTGGCAACAAATACAGAGAGCATTGGTATATTTACTATGGTGAAGGAATTTCCACAATTGTTTATGCATCAACCAAGAGCAGAATCCACACAACAGGCCAACACAATGTCCATAGAATGAACATATGGGCATATTTAGATCAGCAGTTCTGCAAGAGACAGGACAACACTGAGATGCATTCTGGAAATGTTTGTGGGGCTGAAATAACAGCTCTGAGTCAAGGAGAACACCTGCGCACTAAATGGTAGGGGTTATAACAGCATTGACGCTAGAAACAGAAATAGGTAACTTTTTTTTTTAGCACACAAAGAACCGCACCAGCCAGCAATGAATAATTATCACCTGTGTGGTATATATAAACAACTACACAACACAAGCCCAGGTAAAAACCCAAGCTAATATTACCACACTTAAGGATGCAACAATATAGATAGAACCAAATAATAATGTATCCTCAAAAGACTCAAACGTGTTTCCTATATAAAATTACAATTTTATTCCAAACTTATTAAAAGAGATTAACATGAGAAAAAAATATATCATATTAAAATTCCATTCAGCTACATCAATTCATTATAGTAATGTCCACACTTACTCCACAAGTTAACACAGCATATGTACATAGTTACACATAAATTACAACAGAGTATCTAATCATTCAAAGGGCTCTATTTACTTAAGCTTTAAAAAGTTCATTTTTGGAGTTATGAAGTTATAACTTTTTGCTATTTACAACCTCTGCACCGCCATGGAAATCAACCGTTTCCATGGCCATGCAGTCAAACTTCACCTGTCCTCGCCAGCCCGTTGTTTGCAACCTGGGCTGCTATTTACTAACCCTCAGAGCGGAGTTTTATACTCTGCTCTGAGTGTTAAAATAACGGCATCTCAGTCTGCCATTCAAACGTCGATTCCAGCAATCTCCCCATATATCCCCCTTTTTCTCCCCCTAATAGCTGTTATTAGGGGGAGAAAAGGGGGTATATATATATATATATATATGGGGAGACCGCTGGAATATACGATAAAGTCCTCGCCAGCCCGTTGTTTTCAATGGGGCTGGCTATTTACTAACCCTCAGAGCGGAGTTTTATACTCTGCTCTGAGCGTTAAAATAATGCCATTTCAGACTGGCGCTCAGACTTCTTTTCCAGCAATCTCCCCATAAAACCCCCTTTTTCTCCCCCTAATAGCTGTTACTAGGGGGAGAAAAAGGGGTATATGTATGGGTAGACCGCTGGAATATACGTAAATAACGTTGTGTTTAAAAAATTAAAATAAAAGAAAATTTAGAAAATTAAAAAACAATTAAAAAAACAACAGAAATAAAAGAACACAATAAAATAGCTTTAAATACTTACCGGACCGAAGACGCGTCTGCCCGCAGGTGCCGGTCCCGACATGGAGAGCCTGCACATGCGCAGTGCTTCTCATGCTGGGACTTTATTTTTTTGCAAAATCCCAGCAGAGAATCACTGAGCATATGCAGACCTTCCAGACACACGAAGAAAGCCCACGATGACTGAAGAAAGTTTAGATGTCATCGCGGGACAGCCAGCAGAGGGTGAGTATTAATAAATAGTATAAAAGTAGCTCAGAAGTTCGCAGAGAGACTATTCGAACTTGCCTGAGCTACGTTCATGCAGTCTTAGTAAATAGAGCCCATAGTCAGCTACAAATAAGTACATACTGTTGATGGGAGAGTCTGTGAAGGATATTAAGAGAGACACCTAAACTATAAAGCAGGAACCTGTCCCTAATAATAGTATATAATAATTATAATAATGATATAATGATATAACGATCTCATGATTGCGCTTCACCCGTTCCGGGTCCGTAGCTTTACCTACACTATCTGGCAACGTGTTCTCTTCATAATGAAAAGCAGCTGAATGAAGGCGGCGGTCCTGTGCACCAGGCCGCCGGATATCAACACCCGCCGCGCGTTTCGTCCATCGGCTTAATCATGGGAAGCATGCTTGCCTCAGTTACCTATTTAACATGGCAGTGCAAACATTTACCTATCATAGGCATAACATGAAGGAAATTTAGTTTAGACATTTTACTGTACAATTAAATAACAACAAGCAGAAATTTTGATTTAGACCTTTTCTAGATAATAGTCAGAGCCCCCTATGTTGTCCTGTAACCACTCAAACTCATCACAGTTTTAATTAATGTGTCAAAGGCTGTCAGGCCATGTAACTGTAACATTCCATCCCATTTCCATTGATCTGTTGCAATTCCTTAGAAATATATCATAACATTGGCAATATTTATAATATAACTTAAAAAAACCTGTGAATAAGTGCTGGGAATGAAACATTGGAGCTCTGGACTTTTGGTGGACGGGCCACACACTGTGGACGCTTTTTAACTGAGCTCCTCCGTTCCAGCTAATAATCTGTAGTTGGAGGCTATTAAACTGCCAAAAAAGGCTGCTGATACCTTTCTCTACAGGTGGGGATAACGGCAGGCAAAGGTGAAAGATCCCTGACCGCACATTTCCCCAGGAGTCCATGCCTAAAGAAAACAACATCGCCATTACAGAGACAGAGACTAGCTCTGTAGCAGCAGGTAATGGTGGTATCCTACTGCCGATACTTGCTGTTCAGAGCTATTCAGTAGCCGACCAATGTGCAGGGAAATTCTTATCTGCACACCAGCTCGCTGCTAAAGTGTGTCTGTCGGGCCACGCCCTATGTGACATCACCTAAGGACGGGGCCCCGCATGTGATGACAGCAGCCCTGCTTGTGAACCTGCATGCCCTCGGCAGTGCTCTTAGTAACAGACACAGTGTGGAGGCCTTGACAGCGACTGGCCATGCGAGATCACTCATTTGGCAGAAAGAAACCCTACCTTCACTTCCCTGATACGGGGACAAAAGAGGCGCGAACTGCGGCCATCTTACACAGACCACAGAGGAACAACAGCGGAGCCCACAAGTTGGGCCACATTCTATATTATCCGTGGTGGTAACCCATACAGAGAACTCTTGTTTAATATTTAATTTAAGCCTGCCCCCCACATATACCATTGCAGGCACCCAGATACTGACTGCCTTCATCTGCGAAATACAGCAGTAGAGCACTAAAGGACCTGTTTATCCTTTAAACTCAACTGTTTCCTACATAATAAGAGGATCTTAACTGGATCAGTGTTAATGCATATTACCTGCATTGCCACATCTGAAAAAACAAAAAGGGGAAGAAAGAGGCAAAAACCTACCAAAAACACAAAAATAAATAAATGAATAAATATAATAAAATAAAAAATACCCACCCCCCAAAAAAATAAAAAAATTACTATATAAAAAAACAAACAAAAAAAGTAAATATAACATAACGCTACTTTGGAGGTTTCTAGGCCCTGAATGTTTTCTTGTATTTTAAACCCTAATAGTAGCCTAACGTATACTATAGACACAGCCGCAAGCAACCTTAGCCGAGTTTGGTCGTTCAGCACCCAGACAAGCAGACTCTCTTCATCAGTTTTTCTGGCAAGAAACTCTAGAGTTTGGCCCTGGAACACGCTGAGTGCACTTGGGATAATGGGCCTGATCCAGAGCTACGAAATTGGCCGATTTCGAGCGAGCGTACGACCGTTTTTTGCGTATTTTCGTACGAAATTTCGCACTGCGCATGCCCAGTATGACAGCTTCCGGTCGGCTGGGCTGGA
>WWET01000596.1:72269-83562 GCA_011038615.1 Limnodynastes dumerilii
GGAGGCGGGGATAGCCATTTAAATTGTACAGTATGGGCGTGCTAAGCCCGTACGCTCAGCGTATTATGTGCGAAAATTCGTACGGCCGACGGTAGTACCCAGTGTAGGGTATAGCCGCCGTAAGCAGGAACTTTACTATGGGAGTGTTGGAGGCGTGCATGTTTATTCGCACGGTTGAACGTACGCATTCGCCCGCCGTGCGAAATTTCGTAGCTCTGGATCAGGCCCAATGACCCTCTATATAGCCACAGGCCTTATTACCTGTTTCAACAACGCTAGTAAAGCGGATTACAAATCTATGAACCAGAATGAAGTCTGATCCAGCATCCAGAGGAGTTGATTATACAGACTATTTGTTGAACACACAACTACAAGGTTTCCTTACACACCACCTATAGAGCATCAAGTGAAGGGACAGTGGATTACAATTCTGTGGTACATCATTGCAATAGTGGACTCCACAAGCCGCCTTCATCCCCTACTATCCTAGATAGTGTAGATTATAACTGTCCCTTGTTGGATACTCAGCTCAAAGCATTTTATATTTACCAAAAGGTATTTCAGTTTGGTCTGATTTTCAGTTATACTGAGATCCCTTGGACATCTGTTCCCTCTACAATCGCAAGATACTGTGCAACTTGAGCGTGGACTACAACTACAGGAAGATCTTTACGGTTTGTAATTACTGTACACTGATTTTATTTCTACATTTGATACCGTTCAGCATAGAATGCCATATTAACTTATAAGTATCTACTAATAAACCCACTGTATTCCTCCTTTTGCATATCAGTATAGCTTTTGATTCCTTTAGACTTAAGGCGGCCATACACTAGAGCGATTATCGGCCCGATCTTTCAATAATTGTGTTATCGGTGTTACAGTAACAGAGTAACTCTGACAGCATTTCACCTTGTGCCTTACATGATGGTCTTTAGGACCTAGCATCCCGGACTGCACTGTTGCTGGGGGTGTGTTTCATTGCAGACTCTGATTGGCGGCAGAAAGTTTAAATAGCTTTCCCCATGTGTTTCTCACTGCTGGTGATAGCGTCTGGTTTCCTGTGTCTAGCCTGCTATATGAATCGTGTGCCTTGTGCTTCTGTTTACGCCTGCTGTTTTCCATTCACCCGCCTGTGTGTTTGCACGCGCTGGCGGTGTCTCACTTCGGTGAAGGCCGTCAGCCTCGCTCTCTGTCTCTCGGTGTTTGAGTCGCGGTCATCTGACTCCAGCCCCATTCTGTATTTACCATCTGCCAGAGTGTGTGTGCTGTGTTTAAAGCTTACTCCAGCAGCTCTTAGTATTCTCCATACCCATTCAGTGTTTGTCATCTGCCAGAGTGTGTGTGCTGTGTTTAGAGTTCACTCCAGCAGCTCTTAGTATTCTCCAGCCCCATTCAGTGTTTGTCATCTGCCAGAGTGTGTGTGCTGTGTTTAGTGTTCACTCCAGCAACTCTCGGTGTATCTAGCTACATTCTGTGTTTGTCATCTGCCAGAGTGTGTGTGCTGTGTTTAGAGCTTACTCCAGCAATTCTCAGTATCTCCAGCTTTATTCTGTGTTGGTCATCTGCCAGAGTGTGTGTGCTGTGTTTAGAGCTAACTACAGCAGCTCTCTTGATTCTACCACCTGTCAGAGTGTGTATGCTGTGTATCCTGTGTACCCCGGTAGCTCCCCGCATTTCAGCTACTTTGTCAGCTCCCTCTTCCCCTTTGGAGGTCTGTTTCGCTCAGGGCTTAACCTTAAAATAGGCCAGTCCTTCCTGTACAGCTATTCAGCCTCTCTTACTGTATCCGTAACCTACCTCTGGTCTCTGCCCTGTCGGTACACCTGTTGTATGTCTGGCCCTACTCAGAGCATACTAATAGGGAAGTCTACTCCCTCCTGTGTGTCAGTAGTACTCCTCGTTATTCTGACTACTCATCTCTGGTACCTACTATATCGGTACAATCGATATATCGGTATATCGGTATGTGTTGTACCTGGGTATCCGTAACAATCGGCCGAAATATCGCTCTAGTGTATGGTAACGGTTTTTGGCCTGAGCATGTGATAATCGTCCCAAAACCCTTTTTGTCAGATGATTTGATCATTTGAAATGTTTGATTTAAATCATGTCTAACCATGCGATAAAATGTAAACTCACACAGTGTATGGGCATTTCACGATAATTGTGTAATCTTTCGTGATAAAGTGACATTAGTACTACTAGGCATGATTATGCTAAAACCATATTACTGCTTTCTGTTTCCGTCTCAAAGTCTTGTATGTGTGTCCTGTTATGTCTTGCAACTTCCTCCTGTCAAAGCATACACGTAAACACAGTTCTTTTCAATACTACACAAAGGATGTGTATTGCTAATTAAAACTTTAATGCACAAGGTAATGTGCATAATAAAAAAGTTTATTTGGGTTATTTAATGTTGTTGTTTTTTGGGAAAGGGCCTTTAAATGGTGAATCTTTTCCTGTTCTTTTGACACCTCTGGATTTTAAGTCTTTCTGTGGACCCTGAACTAGAACGCCACTGTGTACTTTACAATGGATGATACTTGTGGTGTGGACTCTTTAATTGTAAAAACAGATCCTGTCTGCGGACCCTGAACTATTTACTTAACTTTCCCATTTACAATGGAAGATTCATGAGATGTGTATTATGTACTTTTAATGGAGTCTGTCTGGTGACCCTCAACCCTAGTGGAGGATGCATGTTTACTCAGGAATTATCATGTAGCCTGTGTGGATAGCCATAATCTGGCTATTGATGTTATAGAAAGCAGACAATAGGATTATAAATCAAGACACTTTATTGCCCACCCATACAAAACAACTAACTTTTTAAGCAAGAACATTTAATGGACCAGACAAAGATTTCACACAAAAACATTTTTGAAAATAAAAAGCTTTATTTCAGCATAAATAAAGATTAAACATAACTATCAAACTATGTTAAACCAAATTGCTATTTTTAAATTTTTCTTGTTTACTTTTTTTGAGCCATATGCTGGCCATAGATCCAATCTACAATTTTTATGAATTTTTCATACAATCTTTGACCATGGTGATGATACACTTGTTGGGCTTGTCCTCTTCCGGGGTTTGCTCTCCACTTGCATAGCTATCATCGGATATTATTATGACACCTGCAAAGGAAATACAAATAGATCAATTAACTTTCAAAATATTAAATTGACGTTGTTATCATCCCCGCCACACCATTAATAATTATGATCCCCTTTATGCAGAATTCAAAGTGTTTACATTACCCACACCACAATATATACCTTTTTATGTTAATTTTCAACAACTGCCGTTTTTGAGTCTTTTTGAAATGTCCAAAAACAAACTATTTTTACTTGTCATAATAATATTTCTGATATTAAAAAATTACCTTTTTTAGTGCTCGTTATATTGTCACTTTGACCTTCTGATGCTTCATTTGATGCATGCAATCTAGCATCCAAAATGGCAGCTTCTGCAAAGAATAATAATGATATTCTCGTCTTTTAAAAAAAAACTTAATTTTTTATTAACCAAGGTATTGTCCTTTACCTTTTTTATTACTCCAATTTTCAACTGCAGATAGTTCAAGATACTTTCTACATTCATAAAGGTCTGACATGTTTGCATCCTTTTCTGAAATGGATGTCAATAATAAATATATAATATATAATATCTTCTATAGACAATGCACTGCACATAAAAGATCTGGAGAACATATACCTTTTTTTAATAGTCATTGATTTTTGATTATTGGAGCCATTTTCCCTTGATGAAGATTCTTACCTAAAAATATAAACATGTTCATAAAATTATTATAAAATTTTGTTAGGTCATCTCATTACATCACTTTTAAAAAAAACAACAGTGTTTTGGGCCTAACAAAATATAGACAACATGGAAATGTGCATTACATGGTAAGTAGTAATATATATTTTAATTAAACTCACTTTTTATAATCCTTCTTATTTTGTTTAATTTTGATTTCTTTTTTCTATTTAAATCAGAACAGCGTTTTTGCATTTGTTCTTTTTGGTAAGAATGGCCAAATTTTTGTTATATTATTGCTATCACTTTAGCCATAATTTTGCGTTTTCGTTCTTTCACAGCAGGATACATCTTCAAATTGAAATCGTACTCCCATTTATCAAATTAACAAATAATAATTTCAATCTTTGACCTTGTCATGGGCAGAGAACAAAAGTCTTCCGCCATTTTTGAAGGCCTAGCACGCCTTGTTTTTCCAAACTTTGTCACTGTTGTTTTCAGCTTGGAATTTTTAACACCTGCCCTTTGAACTTTAACTTCATCACCCTTTGGAGACATAACGGGCTGGATCCAGACTTAAGTAAGTGCTTGAAATGAGTTCTCCTGGGCTAAACCATGTTGATTTCAGGGGAGTCATATTTCATCTGTTGCAAACAGTATTAGAGTTGAGAGGTGATGTTTCCTATTCCAAGTCTAAATAACAGTGTGAAAGTAAAGCTGCTGCCCGCTGACTACCTCCTGGCAGTAGCGGGGCTTCGACGGCTTCTGCCCGCTGACTACCTCCTGGCAGTAGCGGGGCTTCGACGGCTTCTGCCCGCTGACTACCTCCTGGCAGTAGCGGGGCTTCGACGGCTTCTGCCCGCTGACTACCTCCTGGCAGTAGCGGGGCTTCGACGGCTTCTGCCCGCTGACTACCTCCTGGCAGTAGCGGGGCTTCGACGGCTTCTGCCCGCTGACTACCTCCTGGCAGTAGCGGGGCTTCGACGGCTTCTGCCCGCTGACTACCTCCTGGCAGTAGCGGGGCTTCGACGGCTTCTGCCCGCTGACTACCTCCTGGCAGTAGCGGGGCTTCGACGGCTTCTGCCCGCTGACTACCTCCTGGCAGTAGCGGGGCTTCGACGGCTTCTGCCCGCTGACTACCTCCTGGCAGTAGCGGGGCTTCGACGGCTTCTGCCCGCTGACTACCTCCTGGCAGTAGCGGGGCTTCGACGGCTTCTGCCCGCTGACTACCTCCTGGCAGTAGCGGGGCTTCGACGGCTTCTGCCCGCTGACTACCTCCTGGCAGTAGCGGGGCTTCGACGGCTTCTGCCCGCTGACTACCTCCTGGCAGTAGCGGGGCTTCGACGGCTTCTGCCCGCTGACTACCTCCTGGCAGTAGCGGGGCTTCGACGGCTTCTGCCCGCTGACTACCTCCTGGCAGTAGCGGGGCTTCGACGGCTTCTGCCCGCTGACTACCTCCTGGCAGTAGCGGGGCTTCGACGGCTTCTGCCCGCTGACTACCTCCTGGCAGTAGCGGGGCTTCGACGGCTTCTGCCCGCTGACTACCTCCTGGCAGTAGCGGGGCTTCGACGGCTTCTGCCCGCTGACTACCTCCTGGCAGTAGCGGGGCTTCGACGGCTTCTGCCCGCGGGTCTTCTCCTTGCGGCCGCGGGGCTTCTTCCGTTGTCTTCAGCTCTTTTGCTGTTTCTTCTCCCTCGACGTCCCGGCGACTACTGAGCTCCGCTCCGGCCACAGCGGCTTTTATGCCGCCTGGCGGGGGTGGGGCCAGTGACGTAGCGAGTGACACGGCGAGCCCTGATTGCCTCGCCGCGCCGCTCTCTGATTGGGCGACAGCCGCTGGCTCCGATTGGCCAGCGGCTGCGCCCACGTGGTCCAGGATGCTGCCTCCCTAATCTGCAAGGATTCGCCGTGTTCCGCCGGGGAGACAGCTGCAGCATGCCGGCCGGGGTGGTTCCATTACTAGGAGCAGGTGAGTACTGCTCCACACTTCTATGTGTGATCCAGAGCTGCTAGAAATATGTCCACCTTCAGACGTGTCTGGGAAACAAATGTTGCCTTTAAATATAGAGGGTGCTGCATGATGTGAATTTGGTACATTTTTGGACACATACTCCATTAATCACATCAGCTGACTCTGCTAAACATTTTCAATCTGATCAAGATGACTTTTTGTTGGAGTATATCTGAGGTTACATGTGTTAAAGAATCACTCATTGGATTCATGTGGCTATCCAGATTTTTGCTTTGTGTTCCTTTACTATCAGCTGTCTTTTGACAACATTGGTGGCTTGGCTTCTTTCATTATCTTGCACACTACTGGTTTTAGGCACATTTTGATTATCTTTGCCTTTCGCCACAAGCTTCAAAGATTTTTTTTTTTTACCCTTTTATGAGTTTTTCTTAAGTGAAGTATAGCTCTGGTTAGTTTTTTGGATATGCGTTTGTTCTTGTATAAGGGAATCTCAACACGCCTGAAACAACTTTAATGTTTTTTTCTGACTGGGAGGACTTTTTAATCCTTGTATCAGATCTTTTAATAAGAACTAAAGGTATCCTTTTGTTTTGTCTATTCTTACTTGTGTGATACAGCACTTGTAGGTTTATTATAACAGAAGTAAATTTATCATCAGTCTTTGTGTCAAATGTGGCATCATCCTGAATACAAACTTTGTCAGTGTGTTTTAGCATTCCAAACACTTGGAGAGAAGAAGAAAGTGGTTGAAGTCTTTGTTTAGTTGATGTTTCACAATCTGGTAAATCTCAAATATCTCATCTGCAACATGTTTGACACCCACTGACTTGTGCATTTCCCCATTTAAATTGTTTGTATAACCATTGGTAAATGCATAATGAGTTTTTTTAACTGTAATTTTCATATCAGGAAATATTCTCATGCCACATGGGTCTCTCTCTCGTCTTAATAATGGACTCTGTAAATCTGTGTTTAATGCATTTGCTTCCTCCATTTCCATTCCAAAAATACCCTTCCAATCTATACAATTATACCGCCACGTACACCCGGAAAAATAGACTGGAAATGGGTGGAAATTAATGTTATTGAGGTTAATAATACTGTAGGAACAAAAACACCCCCAAATTCTGTGATTTTAGCTGTTTTTATGATTAAAAAATAAATAAAAAATAGAACCAAAACCAGAACACAACCAAAACACAAAGTTGATACAAATCCAAAACCAAAACCAAAACACAGGCGTCAGTGAACATCTCTACAATTAACTTGACTCCCCCTGCAATCAACATGGTTTAGCCCAGGAGTAACTAATTTCAAGCACTAAATTAAGTCTGGATCCAGCCCAATGTCTGCTGTGGTGTCCAATTGACCCCCTCTATCACTCACGTCCATGGTGTTAGCCTTGTCCGTCTCCATGGTATCTGGCACCGCTGTGTGAAACAAAATTTAAGGAAACATACTGGCACTCTTGATAATAAATCACAAAGACCTCTTCCCCATCATAAGGGAGGTGCACCGAGGTATATAGAAGACACTGAATATATTTATACACACGAAAAGGGGCCCTTATTCAGGGAGTTCCTTTCATGGAAAGAAACGTCTTATTGCCACTCCGGGTCTTATAAATATTTGAAATTTCAAACATTTATAAGACCTGGAGTGACAATAAGAGGTTTATTTTCATGAAAGGAACTCCCTGAATAAGGGCCCCTTTTCGGGTGTATAAATATATTCAACCGCGGAGTGATATTTGCAGTAAATTTGATTAACTGAAAGGCGCACCCACCTGTTAAAAAGTGCGTCCCTGCCGAAAATTTGTCATACCTTCTTTGGAGAATCGTTCAGTGACTATACCCATACCGGAATTGGCAATTCAATCCCTGAATATACCCTTCCTGTATTTCAAAATCCTTCGTAAATTTATCGTTCTGGTAAATGTTATTTACATATCCTCCTTCATAACTTTAAAATGTGTACTTTTTTTTTATTTAAAATAGAATGAATACATAGCTTGTTATGTGAGAATAAATGTTTACCTATGAGCATTACTGTATTTAACATAGATTAAATGTAAGTATCTCACTGTACTATATGTAGCCACTTATATTACATGTTTACACATCAGTGATGATATATTTATAATGGTTTTCTTTGCTTTTTTCCACAGTCATAGCTGACAAAAATTCCTGAGGGAGTTTATTGAGGGATACCATGGCCAACCATGCTTATGGCAGAGCAAAGCTGCTGACTATCACAACAAGCAGAAAAGGGCATCTGCAATGAAATTTCCTCACTATATCCTCACTATCTACATGCAGATGTGGCTTTTGTAAAAAGCAAAATAGCAAATCTGAAAACAGTATACACAAAGAGCTCAACAAAATGAACGATTCCAAAATGTCTGGAGCTGGAACAGACCAGGTGCACACTCCACAGCTGTAGTATTTGAACATGTTGAGCTTCACATTGTACAGTGAAACTGCCTCACCATCAGTATCCAGTTTGGATACTGATCAGGGGCGGATTGGCCATAGGACTTACAGGGAATTTTCCCGGTAGGCTGGTGGCCTCTGGAGGCCACTTAGCAGTGGCAGTAGTTTGAAGAAGACTAGAATGTTGACTGTCATGGGTGATGGCTGCTAAAATGATGTCTTTATAGAACGGAGTACATTGTATGTATGTTTCAGGCAGTGGTCACTAGAATGCTGTGTGTTTTGGGTGGTGGTCACTAGGATGCTGTATGTATTGGGTGATTGTCACTAGGATGTTTTGGAGGGTGGTTACATGGCTGACAGTGAATACCTGCATTGCATAGAGGTCACTATAAATCTCTTAATTGGATTAAACTTTTATTATATATTTCTATATTCTGTACTAATCCAGTATACATATTTTTTTGACTCCACAAATAGTTGATCACATGTGGCTTCTTGCATATTTTTTTCCAGGGCCACTTTAAGTTCCCAATCCGCCCCTGATACTGATGGATACTGATTGGATCACCAGAAGCCAATGTGGAATCTCTGGATGAAAGTGGCATGGTAAGTAGTACTTACATTAAAACACACACTCCTTTTGCAAAGTCAACATTTTTATTTTTATTTTTAAATATACACAGCAATATTGAGCAACATATGTATTTACTAGATCATGTCATTTTGCCATGATACAGCCCCAGCACCAAAGTCACTGTTTTCCTTTGCAATGGTATTGGTATTTCTAGTACAAGAATGCTCCAACGGTGTCCACCGGTCACCCTCCTCAGGATAATCTAGAAAAAACTCATATCTTTGTGGGTGTTAACATGCTGTGGGGTTTTCCTGCGCAATAAGTTAGACAAGACACTGCTTGCAAGCACAACCCAACACAAATTTTTCATGCTACATGTTAATGTTTGTATGGAAAACAATAAATTTATTGCTCATTATTCCAAAAGCGTTCTCCATAACACTATATGCTAATAAATTAAGATCCTTGGATACAAGATATGTGGAGGAGGCAGACAGGTTAATTAATGATGTGCTTTATAGGGCCAGAAAGTGTGAAATAAACAGTGACACCTACCTGGCCAATCTGACACCTACCTGGCCAATCTGACACCCACCACCCAATTTCAGTACCATCCACATCATACTGCTCCATTACCACTATCAATGATAGGGAAAGGGAAAGGGGAAAGACCGCACAGACAGTGTAAATATCAATGTCAATAATGTCCAAATAAACCCAAAAAAGATGGGAGGGTGCTACCAGGAGATTGTCTTATATAGCATGATAGACAGAAAAAATCCCAAAGGAGGGAAAAAGTAGACTATTAGTTGGTGCACACCTTATTATTCAAATGCGTATTCCAAAAATTACTAACCATAAAACTTAGCATTTATTGAAATCGTTCTAAAAAATTAGGTGTGGCGAAATATAAAATTCCTGCACAGTACTGCTGATGATTGTAGCTATAATCAAAACAATGTATGAGATGAGTGGGGCATGTGGGGGATATACAATATTAATCCAATGGTGGGGAACGGAATGCCATGAAACAATGATATTCAGGGGTTACATCATTCAGGGGATGCATCATTCAAATTGCCACAAAATGCATATACCACATGAAAAGCTCCCTAATCTATATTACAGGATAATAGCTGATGTCTAAATATGTGCCTGCCGCCTCATGGCGGAACTTTGCACCGCAGTAGGGTATAACTGACCCTGTACTACACTGGAAGTGCCCGAAGTCCCTCTAATGGATGTGGAAAATAGCAACATTGGCAACAAAATGATATACATACAGACCGAAAAGTATTGTTGGATACATAGGTTGCAATGCAAGATCAACGTGAAATGGCAACAGAGGGACAGGTTTGCAGGGGGAAGAGCAGGAAAAGTTAGACAGATTCAAAGAGTACTGGAGGAGTTAAAAACCTGGGGTAACCGAGGTGCACCTCAGTTTCCCTTTTACCCAGCGTGCGTTTCACCAGGTGTGGCTTTGTCAAGGGAAAAAGGCGCCTCCATTACCACCTCTTCCCGTCCAGCCTCCCTTGCAAAATTCTCAAGTGCCCCCACAAATGGCACAGAGGCACCAATATAAACCATTGGCAACATCCACCCTAAGGCCACCACCCTCCGGAGACTGCAGCATGCAATCCACCCAACCTGATCCCTTTCATTATGAACAATTATAATTATATTATAGAGTTAAACTGTTGACCTGCATTTACACTGTTTATTTGTTTTATTGTGTTGAAAATATGTTTTTATTTATTTCTTACTTGCTTTATTTTTATAACATAAAAGTTACATTGCTTTAATTTCGGCTGGGACTTGCTTTATCAAAATTCATCTACATTTAAACATGAAGGATGCATTATTAAATAAATAAAGAACTATAAAAATACAAAACAATTATAATAAAATAATCGAAACATAATAAAAGGATAGCCCCTTATGTAAATAAAAAATCGAACGATATATTAAATTTATCAGCAGGTGCATAGGAAAATGCAATTTTTTACGGACAATAACAGTGGTGGAGAAATCGGGCTTTCCACCTGTTTTTGGACGATTATCATTTAAAATTAGTGTGGTGTATGGCGCCAATATCGTTTGGCACTCTAGCGGAAAAATCGTGAGGATTTTCAAGGATTTCACGTGATTTTCGATAATCGATAAATCTTTGATCTCTGTCTGCAGTCTGATGCTTTGGGTTCACATAGGGCGCCCTGGTTCTGGATTGGATAGTCAGATCATGTGCTTCTCCTGGTTTGATCCCGGTTGGCTGCAGCAGATCATGTGCACAGATCCTAGATGGCGGCGCCAATACATTGGAGGACAGCAGTGTTTGGCACCAGCAACACACAGGAAAACATGTGGTGAACATCAGACTACTCAGAGTGGCACTTCCCTGGAGGCAGAGAACGGGCATGCCTGTAGAGAGCCGCTGACAGGCGGCTCTTGATGCAGTAAGTCCTGCGTTTTGTGACAGTAACCCTCCTCCACCACTCTCCCCTACATGTGACAATGGGCCTGATCCAGAGCTACGGCCGCCATCGCCAGTAC
>WWET01000596.1:83934-97716 GCA_011038615.1 Limnodynastes dumerilii
CCCTAACTTCAGCCGGCGTAAGGAAGGGGCCATACGCCCGCACAGGGGGAGTGCCAGGGGGAGTCAGCGATGTAACGCTGAGCGTTAGCACGCTCAGCGCTACATCGTAGCTCTGGATCAGGCCCAATGTTCCTAGCTCTCCACCACTTGATTCACATACCTCTGCTTCATCCTTGGCAGATACTGCAAAAGAATTGTCCCTATGTCTGCTACCCCTAATTCAGCAAAAAATGATCCCACTTATTGATGCACATTTCTCAGCGCTTCATGCTAGGAAGCGGACATTTCTTAGGTGCGTATCCTGCCTCCATGCAGTCTTTAATAATATATATTATTTAATATCCATGGTGTATACAACATTCCACAGATAGAGAATATTCTTTCCACTCTCCTGTACATAAATCATTTTATAGACTTGACTACCTACTTATTAGTAATCACCTCTTTTCTACGCTGATTATTGCTGATATACAGAACATTATGATATCAGATCATGCCCCAATCACCGTGTCATTAACACTCCCACATACCAAATCCAAAGATTATGCATGGAGATTTCCCCCATAGCTCTACAAATCAGATTATTTTAAAGAATATCTTACACAAAAAGACAGTATATGCCTATGACAACGCACAAATAACGAAGATTCTATTCTATTCTGG
The DNA here is from genome assembly GCA_011038615.1 of Limnodynastes dumerilii. Classification (NCBI taxonomy): domain Eukaryota; kingdom Metazoa; phylum Chordata; class Amphibia; order Anura; family Limnodynastidae; genus Limnodynastes; species Limnodynastes dumerilii. The sequence goes on from WWET01000596.1 coordinate 84,598, forward strand.
GAAACAGCAAAAGTCGTCTTGAGGGGGGGTCATATAATTTCTTACCAAAGCAAAAAAACGCTAAGAATTTAGAGAAAAATACTTAAAACTGAATGCTTCAGTCAATGTAGCATTTGGTTTTACACTCTTGACCCTACTGAAAGCGCATAAGACATACATTTCTAAAAGACAACTATTAGAGAGTCGACTGTTGATGCAAGCTCAACGTAACTATGAATATACATGTAGCAAATTCTTCAGATGGGGTAACAAATCAGGCAAGCTTCTTGCAAATTTAACTAAATCATATCAGAAACCCCATGGCATATTAGAAATTGTATCAACATACACATTAATCTCATACCAAGCTCCTTGATATAAAATCAGAATTCAAAAAGTATTATGCCAAACTTTATACAGCAACTCCAGACGAGCCTCAGTTGCGTGTCCTTCTTAACAAGGCAAATCTATCTATCCTCACAGCCGCACAAAAAGAAATAGTTGATGAAGATATAACTGAAAATGAAGTGATCAGGGTTATTTCCACACTTACAAACAACAAATCTCCTGGCCCAGATGGCTACTCAGCAGAGTTCTTTTAAATTTTGAAAACGCAGCTAGCACCTCTCTTATCCTCCATGTACAATAAATTACAAAAAGATGGGCCCACACATCCCACATTCAACCAAGCTTTCACCACCCTTATTTTAAAACCAAACAAGCCTGCTAACATTGTAACATCCTACCGGCCAATCACTTTATTAAATCAAGGCTTCAAAATGTTAGCTAAAATCATGGCAAACTGCTTACAAAGTATTCTCCCCTCCCTTCTTACCCATCATCAGGTGGGATTTGTCCTTGGCAAATACCCAGTAAAGGCTGTGCGAACAGCTCTGGCAGGGTTGCCCCCTGTTACCATTTCTATTCAGTCTGGCCTTAAACCCTTTACTCAGATTACTACAGCTATCTCCAGAATTTCATGGTATCAAGTGGTCACAAAACTTACGGCTTTTGCAGATGATCTTTTATTATATATTTCAAACCCATTTGCTTAAATAAATTCTAGAGATCATAACAGAATTTGGCAAAATCTTGAGATTTGTTATTAATCAAACCAAATCTCTTGCTCTTTGACTGGGCCTGGGAACTCGCCCTCCTTGGTATAGACAATTTCAAATAAGATGGGATCCGCACTCTTTGACATATCTTAAATTATGTCTCCCCAAGAACAACCATATCTTATATGCAGCTAATTTACGTTCATTAATTTCTAAGGTGTGTGATACCATGGACAAATGGAATAATCTCCCCCTATCCTTCTCAGGTAGAATTAACGGGCTGTATACGCAATCTACGTTGCAAAAAGTAACATAGATAGCGTAACGAAATTACTACGCATGCGCAGTATTTCATATCGGTAAACTCAGGCCGCATACGCAATGCGGCCGGAGATCTGAATACGGCCCAACCTCATTACAATGATAATCATCCCTCACTACTTTACCCTCTTCAAATGCTTCCTATTTTACTGTCCATAAAAGATGAGTATTTGCGTTTAGAAAATTTATATGAAGGGGAAGAGATCTAGGATCTCAATCTATAAATTACAACAAGGACAAACTAATAGGGGGACTAAATCTCCCGAATTTGAAGTACTATAATTTTGCCAGTCATTTACGCATCGTTAGAGACTGGTTAAACTCTTCTGAGGTACATTCTTATACTCCCGTAGAACAAACCTTCCTTATGAACATGATGCTTCCATTTTGTTTACATAATAATAGAAACTCCTTGTCACAAGACATACAAGACAATCCATTACTTATGTCTGTCTGGGCTACATGGAAGGCGATTTGGAAGCGCAAGGGGCTCCAAAATCATAAATCCTTGTTTCTTTCCTTTGTCAGTAACCTGAACTTCCAGAAAGGTGAGGCTCGGTATCCCTTTAAGGGAGGGATTGCTAAGAAACTCACATGTATTAGAGATCTCATTCATCCCAGACAAAAAGTTGTCTTAACAAATGCCCAAGGTCAGGAAAAATGTAATATTCATACTACACACTCTTTTGCCCTCTATCAAGCATTACACTATGTATGCGAGGTGACTAGTTCATTCACAGATGACAAGAAAGGATAGTGGGTAAAAGTCACAGCGCTGGATATAACAACTAAACATATAATAAATTATGAAATAGATAAAATGTTAATATACAAGTCCATATACTAAGCGGCATACAGGTGATGGGTAAATCCACAATGTATTCCACAAAAAGTCTCCACTGCTGTATAGACCGCCCAAACTCTCATCCAAATAGATACATAGGGATCAAAGAAAGGAGAGGGTCAGTAAATCAAATATAAAAGACCATAGAGTCTAAAATCATAAGTTTACTGAACAAATATATAAAAGCAGTGACAGACAAAATACATAGATAAAATGTGCAAGCTGAGGGGTAAACAAATCCCCTACCGAAGTTAGTAGATGTCCAGGAAGGCTGCGTTATATGGACGTCCAGGCAGCAGAATGCAACAAGTCCCAAGGCATTGGGTGTGTGTTGGCAGGGAGAAGGTACATGACAGCTGCTTTACAGTACAGAACCTAAACGCGTTTCGGGCATAGCCCTTTCTCAATAGTGATCTATCTATATATCGCAGCCTCCCTGGACATCTGCTAACTTCGGTAGGGGATTTGTTTACCCCTCAGCTTGTACATTTTATCTATGTATCTTGTCTGTCACTGCTTTTATATGATTTGTTCAGTAAACTTATGAATGGGTAAGTATGCGATTCGCATACTCACTCATTCACTTTCAGAAGAGCCGCCGCCAGGGACTTAAGGTTAGGCTGTGTGGGGGGAGGGGGTAGACTCAGGGTTAGGCTGCGGGAGGAGGGAACTTAGGGTTTCGGTTAGGGGAAGCTCACCTTTCGGAGTACCATGGTCGGTGGTCTGGGGATCGATTGCTATGTCTCATAAAGGCATAAGCAATCGATATCCTGGCTGGGAGCAACCGGCCCTTTCGCTACGGGGGACCTACACTCGTTAAAATCACCTGAGAAACCAGTGGGGATATCATAGGATAAGAAAGGAGAAAGCCCTACAGAGAACTATTCATGGTCCAGGTGTGCCATAGATCACATTAAATTGTGCAGAGTGTGTGTTGATGACCTCTGAATGCTGACTGATGTCTATAAACAACCAGCCAGCATCTGAGAGCACCACGCTGTCACGCCTCCTGGTGGCAAAAGAAGACAACAGCTTTGAGTTAGCACTTAGTCATTGCAATTTTTTTTTTTTAACAGTCTTGCAGACAAAGCAAAATAATTATTTAATGGTGTGTTTAATACTTTATATTTATTTTGTTCAGTTTCCATTAAATAATATTAATAAATCTATCTTATAAATAACAGTAATACTGTAGCAATCAATTCCATCTGTTTAGCAGACACACAAATTCTAGGCATAATTAGACATGTGGGTGCAGCATTCCAAAACTCTGAAGGGGCTCCCAAGCATTCCAGCTGTTGTACATTCCTGAACATACACAGGAGACACACAGTAATGTTATAAAACAATGATTTAAGAAGCTGTGGTTGGGTGACCAGGCTCACATAACATGTGCCAGGATCCATGCTCAGAAACAACAGCGGCTGATAGGGACCCCGATTTAAGATGTCTGTGCCCCAGAGACAGAGGTCTGGATTCACAGTTACGTAGTTTTCGTCTTACGTGTGTTGTTTTAAGAATTGAGCTACTACGCACGCATAATAGCTTATTTACGCTATCTACGTACCATTTCTGTATGTAGATTGCGTAAGCGTGCTCTTCAGGGCCGGTGCTAGGTCTCTGGGCACCCTAGGCGAAGTTTGTCCTGTCAGCTTTATACCCCCTCCTTCTGTGTATCCAACCAGCTTTATTGCCCCTTCCTACTGTTTCCAACCAGTTTTGTTGCCCTCTTTGTATCTACAGTCCACCCAGCCTTATTTCTCCCTCTTTACCTGTGTGCCCCCTCCATGTTCCTCAAATCCCCATTCCCCAACTACCTTCTTTAAGAAATCCACCATACACTTACCTGTGATGTCTTCTCCTCCAGCTGTACCTCCGCTGCGCGCTCTGCACAATGATGACGCCAGCCTGTAAGGTCACGCTGATGTCCTGTGGATAGAGCTGAAGCTGTGCATAAGCACAGCCGGCTCTTTGCAGCAGGGGGGAGAGCTTACAGGCACCGCGCTTCCCCAGAGCTTTTGCCGCCCCCTTCAGGCCCGGCTCCCTAGGCCTAAGATCTCCTAATGATAGCGCCGGCCCTGGTGGTCTTTAGAATCCGGACCAGATTTATTAGCCTACCTGCTTTATACACAAGAGCAAGGGTGCCCCCAGCCATAATAATGTTACACATACTGCTCTTCTAGGGGATGTATCAGAGATTCCACAATGGAGCTCGGAGCCGTGAGTCTTGGCACTTAGCTCTTTTAAGGAATCTTTAGGACTCAGCACTGGATAGGAATTATGTTGCTCCTCAGAAGGTCAGGTCAGGTGATTGGTATTCCCAATGAGACCAAGCCTGGTCTCCCCTCAGTAAGTTAGAATAAAAGAGGAATGGGGAGAGGCTGCGCTAAAAATCTGCTGCTTATTTGGGTTTCAGGAGGGTCTTCCCTTAGTAAGTGCCTCACATACCTAGTGGGATTACGTCACTGCTGCACACTAAGGAAATCACAGCTGATTAACAACTTAGGACCATCCTAATGGCACAATTCTCCCCAAGGTCTCTGCCTATGCTGATACTTCAGGTGGCTCTTCATCAGGAGGATGTTACCATACAGAGGAATAAGAAACACAGTGGATCCCAGTCATAATCAGGTTTTGATGATGCTGTGGGTAGATCAGCAATATAGGGTCAATTGGGATACATTTGCTATCATATAGTCCAGTGTTGGCTAACCTGTGACACTCCAGGTGTTGTGAAACTACAATTCCCAGCATGCTTTGTCAGGTATCCACTATGCTTTTGCAGTTAAGGCATGCTGGGACCCGTAGTTTCACAACACCTGGATTGCCATAGGTTAGCCAACACTGATAGTCACTCTATCCATCCAAGGAAAACTGATTTCCTTCTCCCCAGCGCAATTTTAGCCCCCATATACATTTCATTATAACTCCCAGGGATCAAAAATCATTAAATATAAATTATTAGAATGTATATCATTAGATTTGACATTAGGAACACAGGTGACATAAACTGATGTCCCATGAACCACAGGATGTCTCAGGATTGCATGTAAGGGCTTAATTAATTCCTTACTGTAAAAGTTAAATCCTTTCCACCTTTCATACTCGCTGTGCATAACCCACCCCATTGTCAGAAAAGTCCGTACTCGAAGCCTTATGTGCGCACATGCGCGGTCATGAAATACAGGTGTTTTCCCCCTTGCAAAGAGCAGAAAATTCCCACATTTCTTAAATCTGTATCCAGTTCATAGAGTTTATCTTGTGTATTTACAATCCTGTTGTTTTAACATGTTACATAATAATATATATTGCTATACATTAATGAATAATTTGTATTTTGAAACTTATTTGCTCTTAGTAAATATGATAAGGATTTTTCTCTCTACAGATTAGTGAAATTGCACAATATTCCTCCTGGTTGTGGGTGGCAGTGTTCATATTGTAGCTTTCTGATTTAGATTGGCAGATGATAAGATAACATATGATAGAAAGGTCATGCTGTTGGTATACAGTATGTTAGCACACAGCTCCAGCTAGTGAATATATAGCGAACTATGCAATATATAGCAATACAGTCTGTCAACAATTGAATACCAATTGCGACATGAAACAAGAGGCAAGCAAACCAGCACCAAAGAGGAAAGGAGCACAAAACGTAATGCCACAGAATAAAAATAGCCCTGGTCAGGAACAGGGGTGTATCTATGGGTCCAGCGCCCCTGGCAAAGTAAGGGCCTGGGGTCCCCTCCCAGAAAAAAAAATAAAAAAATCACAAAAATTACTCTTATCTGGTACTTCCAGCCATCATATGCATCAATCCCCCCACCAGTACTCCCATCATATGTGCCTCCATCTCCCCCCAGTACTCCCAGCCATCCCATCTGCCTCCATCATATGTGCCGCGGTCATAGAAAAACCTGTGACCACAATACTTCATTTCCCTTAAGTCTCAACCACCGCGGGACCAGGCCGCTACTTCAGTTCTAAGCCGCAGACAGTCTCAGAGGACACAGGTGGTAAGATAGGAAAACCTGGAGCGGGGGGGACTGACCAGCACTTGTTCTCCCAGCCATCATATGCCTCCATTTCCCCCTAGTACTCCCATCACATGTGCCTCCATCCCTCCCCCCCCCAGTACTCCTAGCCATCATATTCCTGCAGGATCCGGCCTCCCCAGGTTTTCCTATCCCTTAGCCACTGAAGGCAGCCCCTGGCACGTTTACACACATCACAAGATATTTTTTGGCCAATGAACAATCTCACATCTGGGACACCTATAGGACTGGATCCACTTAAGGAGTTTGAAATTAAGAGAGGAAAGTTACTCCTTGGCTAAACCATGTTGATTGCAGGGGAGTAATATTTCATCTGTTGCAAACAGTATTAGAGTTGAGAGGTGATGTTTCCTATTCCAAGACTAACAGCGTAATAGTAAAGCTGCTCAGTATCTGTGTGCAAAGCAAAAGTTATTGTGATGTACGGCACTCTCAGTTTTTTAGTTATCATTTGTCATATGACATTATCAGTCAATTTTTTTATATTTTTTTCATCGTAATTCCTAATATACCTGATTGTGCTACCGCCCGGGACAGTAAATATAGCGAAGAGACAAGGAGAAAAATAAATCCCTATGGCAGAGCACCAATTACTATAAAGTATTGTCATTGAATATTGATAAAAATTAATGCTTTATTAATTATAATTAAGAAAATGTAGGACCTGTATAACTAGCGAAATATTTAAACTAAAGAACCAGTGAAAACACTGGATTACATTCAGATAAATGAATTTCTCTTTTACAGTGTGTACTATGAGTAACTAATAAATGATATACTCAGCTGCTATGTTATGCACTGAAGTAAAAAAAAAACTTACCTGATACTTTTTGCCACCTGCCAGATCCCATTCGATGGGAGTCCCAGCCATAAGAGCTCTCTTTTAGAAGTAGAGACAGCCAAAAACTAATTTTCATCTGCCTGTCACAGACCCCACTGGAGAGGTGAGTAACCTCTCCGGGGACTTTTAGGGTCAGACTACTGGGAGGAGAGTGTAGGTTTAGGCTGCAGGGATGGGAGACCTAAGGTCAGGCTGTGGGTAGGGTAGATTTAGGGTTAGGGTTAGGGTTAGGCTATAGAGAAGGGAGGGTTAGGCTGTGGGGAAGGGAAGGTTAGGGAAAGGATTAGACATTATACTTACCATTCGGAGCACGGTGTTCGAGGTAAAAAGCTATTGATTTTTCAACCACTTTTGAACTGGCTAGGAGAGAATGGCCCTTTCAAAATAGGACTGTCCTCAGCGGAGACCCACACCTGATACCATTAGGCCGATGTAACACAAATGTGTATAAAACTTTGAAACCCTTATTGCAGCAAGAAGATAATACCAAAACATAATAAAGGAAACTCCCTATATGATTAAGTTTAAATAATTTAATCATTGTACAGTTTGGACTATTTAGCTGTTGAACTGCTGTCACTTGAATTAAAATATTGCCAAATTCTTGTTGTGTAAGGCACAAAGTTCTCTTTATAAACGGCTGTGGTAGAGAAACTGTAATGCTCCTTTTGTTGAAAAATTGTATCCTCTGACTGGACTGGATCCTGTGCATTAACTTCACCTATAAAGCAAAACAGACACAAAAATATAACATATATATCTGTTTGCAGGGAGGATCAATATAACTATTCAAAACAGTTAAAGGACCATACTTCTACCTCTGTCACTGTTTTGTGAGCATTTCAGTGGTGTGATTGGATACAGATTAAAGGGTAAATACATAGCAGATAATTAATATGACTCTTTCACAATATATTTCTAATTCAGCTTTCCTTTCTGGACTTCCGTGTTTTTTAAACTAGAATTAAAAAATCTGAAATGATTAGTGATGAAACGAGAAAAATACTCATGATATTATGTTGTGGATATTAATGATCTGAGCATCACGTTGTGTTTCAAAGGTCATCGTCATGATTTCAATGGATTTGAAATATATGCGGACACATGCATATTTTTTATGGGGAGTGAAGTGCTGTCCTCCATACACTAGATGGCGCTGGTACAATAGCGCCATCTGATAAATGTACAATGGAAGGTCACCTGTCTCTGATACTTTCTCGTGTGTATCTTTTGATCTCCAGTGCAGGAACGCCGCAGATCCGATCATGGTCCATGCGCTGACAGCGTAAATTAAGGCCAGTCGTGCCCTCCAGCTCGCTGCGTCGGTGCCCTTCACATTAGGGGGCCAGAGCTTAAAGAGCCTCGCCTCAGTCCTATACAACCTGAATACATCCGTGAGCCTCACCATTGCTGAACACTCCGCAGAACACGTGTCTGCTCGCCGGTCCAATGGCTACAGCCCTGCAGGGTCACGTGATGGTTTACGTCACTTCCTGTCTTTCGGCAGCGACGCAGCGTTCTCAACACTGATTGGGGTTATATTACACGGTGAACGTTCAGTCAGATTATTTCTATCATTTTCTGTAATGTACTGGGTTAATTATAGCTGGAATGTGATTGCTATGGGCAACACCTTTTCTTTTTATAGAAAGATTGAGATGTTTCATTTAAAACATACCCCTTAATGTTTACAGCCTTTTATTTACTCCTCTGGTAGGGGCATGTCTTTGATACAGGTCTCATTTACGAATCAAATCCAGTTTAGTTGCAACGCTGAAATAAGAAACTTTGAGCACATCGTAGGTTTTCTTGTATGCATCTTTGTATAACACTGCACTAATAAAGGGAGTGTTCTGACCCACTTACTTCCTGTGATATTTGCAACGAAGTCTCCCACTTTCATGGCTGAACAATCTGTTCTATAATATGTGGCATGGATTTGTAGGAATGCTGACAAAGGTTTGAAAACACTGACACAATAGTTTAATAAATCATGCTGCATGAATTGTCTGACTCATACTGGCCCGATCATACTAGACCCAGCAAAGGGCAGCGTGGATATAGCCCTGACTTTCCTCCGCTGTGTTATGCTGATCGCTAGTAACATTACAATGTGATTGGTTTTACAGTAAACAGTCTGATTATCGTATAGTATATGGCATAAACTGATTAGACAGAATAGGTCCACATCTGCATAACTGGACTATTCAGACTTCCTGAACAATCTAACAATCCCAGTTAATAGATATTACGCACAACGTTTTATCACCATCAGCTGAAATGTTATGTCATAGCCAGCATTACACTAGGGATGTTCTGTTTTGAAATTGTACCCATTTATATCTGTTAACCCTAACTACAATCCTTTCTTTAAGTTGTGTTTTATAAATAATTCTACTACATTTAATAATTTAAAGTCTGGATGCCACACAAGATATCCCGCATCCTTAAACCGCATGTTGCCATTTAATAACGATTGGCCCTGATGCAGATAGCCGCAAAGTGGGTGTTTTCCGCATGCTTGACGCTCACTTTTTAGTTCTTCATATACACTCAGAGATTGGTACTCTGTCTGTGAGGATTAATTTACAGTAATGGTGCATAAATGGACAACCATGATATCCTAATTGTTGCCATTTTAAGTGGGAATGATCAATGAGCAGAAAAAAGGTAGGATGAAGGTCTTGAATGTTAGTCTGAGAAATGAGTGTTTTCTTTTATGCGCATATGGATTTCAATAGATGGCCGTTGGCGCTGTGTTCATAAGTCTGGCCATAGTTTATTGTTGCAGCACTGACTACAGGCTCTTAAGCACTTATTTTTTTGGCAGAAGTTCCCATGAAACAAACAAATTAACAAGCAATAAATGTGTTGGGGAACAGAAAAACTGACTGAAAAGGTTTCTGAAATATTATGAGGGATTGGACTATCTGTTGATTCACAAAATATATTTTCTTAAGCCATAAATGTTAGAGCAGCTGCTTCAGACGTTGCCTATAAAATCTCGCCTACTCCTTCATAAATTCATTTGTCCATCAATTCAGTTGTTAAAAATTTTGAGGGCAGTAGCAGAATGAAACAGCTACATGGTCTGACAGGGTTAATCAGCTGGACATTTGAAGGAACATCACCCTTTCTGCACCAGGAGGTAGGCTATGCCTTATCTAAACCCTTTAAAGCTGATAAATCATGGATAATGCTAGGAGTGTTATAACCTGCTACTAAGAGTCTGTGTAGTCCGAGCCTGTTCTGCAGCTGTTCCTGCTACTGCTGTAACCATACCTGCTTGATGTTACCTGTTTTATTTTTGTGTATTACTTGGACTGGGTGACTTTATTCTGATAAAGTTGTTATTAGGGGCTAGATTTACTAAGCTGCGGGAAAGGAAAAGTGGAGATGTTGCCCATAGCAACCAATCAGATTTTAGCTATCACTTTTCAATCACATACTAGAAAAATGTCAATGAGAATCCGATTGGTTGCTATGGGCAACATCTCCAGTTTCCCTCTTCCGCAGCTTAGTAAATCTGGCCCTTAATCACTGCCTCCTGCTCTGACAGGGTCCAATTTGTATGATGATATAGTGACACCAGGAATATAGTTGTTTTTTTTTTTTTTAACTGCTTGTGCTTCTGCCAACATGTATCAATACCTTGTGACCACCATTACAGGGTATTGTTAAATTGATAAGTTGTTACTCAGTCGTCTTTTGCACAACTGCACTCAAGATGTCCCGTCTCGGACTCCTTTCTTTGTTTAGTTAGGTTAAACAAAGGGTTTATATCGTTGGACCTTCTGGCTTGTCTGGTGGCTTCCAGCTGTCTTTATTGGATATTACTTTATGCTATTATGGATTCTGCAATTGATAATGATTTGATTCAACATTTGCGCTCATCTCGCTGTGCAGTGCCAAAACATCCTTAACATATGGGAAGCCAGCATTGACTTTTAACCCTTACTACTAATGGGCACTTTTTTTCTTTAAAATATCATTTATACTACATATCACAGCTCTACGAATTGTAATTATAATAAATGAAATTGTTTTGCCAGTAGACTTTACTATAGATTTGAATATACAGCTTCTGATCATAAAGAGGAGAAAAAAAACCACAGGATGCAATTTGAATATATACAAATCATTGTTAACATTCAGAACAGTAATTATGCATGTAAAACACAAATAATAAATTAAACCTAAGGTAGGACTACACTGAAAATTTTAAACCTCACGTTAGAGTGATTGAGTAATGTAAAACTGATTAGTTCCTTGAACTACATAGGGGAATGTTTGTTTTTTTGTTTTCTAAAAAAATGGCCTTTCGCACCATTGGTGTCTTTGAAACATCTCTTTTACAAGTATTGTGAATTAAGAAGCAGTAGAAACAGCCAGCTTTTTCAAATGATCCATAAAAACTTGCAGACTGACGTCATCTGTCAGAATTGGTGCCCCAGATTCCTGAGAAATAAACATGCAGAGATTAATAAAAATAAACCAGCTGTAATATTGTCTGAGGTGTCTTTATGAAAATCTATTTGCCAGCCAATAATTAAAAAGAATGCATTAATTATAATGGTACCACAAAAACCACAATTTCGTAAAAGCAAAATAGTTTAAAAATATTAAAAAGGTTATATTTCAAGTATGACAAAGAGGAAACTAAATAGTATTTCCTATTAAAAAAAAAGCTCTTTTCCTGTCAATTTAGTATTTCTGTTGGCTTTTGATGTTCGGGCTGTTTCACAGTCCGTTATAAGTAAACAACGAGGCTTTTATTTACCTGTCCCCAGTTGTAGAGATTGTTGTGCGTCTGTGAAGGATTGACTTTGGAAAGAAGGAATCTAGCCTACAAAAGAACATTAGACATAATATCAGTGATATGGCAGGTTTGAACACTTTCTGGTATAAGATAAGAACATTTTCATTAGAATTACAAAGTTATTCTTTAAAATGTTTCTTGTTTTACTGCAGTTAGTACAAAAAAAAATCCTGTGATCCTGATGAGTTGCCAATGACTTATGGGAGGGCTCCGCCAAATGACCCCCAAAATATATAGATTTAATGTATGTAAGTGGCATGATAAGTCTTATTGCACTACACCTATGTCCTCTACGTGGTTTGTTTAATGTTTTCCTTCTAGTATTGATATCCTCAGCAAAATCAGGATCATGAATGGAAAAGATGGTGATAGTATAAAGATATGTATGCCATAACTAAGATTGCAGGCAGAATTCATGTAATAGGTTAGAGAGCTTTATTGTTTACTTCCTCTTACATCACATGACCAATTGCCATATGGCTTTGAGAGGAGAGATACTAAACAATGGCACTGTACTTAATAAGCTCTGTAATACAATGAAATAAGTAAAGCTTCTAAAAGTCCATTTGGTTTACATTTGAAAAATAACATTTGTTTATATTTTTCTGCTTGACTTAATATTTTTGACATTTTCAATTGAGGTTCTTTAGTGTAATTTATAACAAATCTGGATCCTCCATGACATGGCACTAAATGCTTACTTGGCTTCCTCCATGTTCTGTATTGATGTAGCGTGGCATTGGAAATCTGCTTTGTAAGATTTCCTGGGCATCATCTAGTGGCGCTTGTAGGAGATGTTTGAAGTTCTCATATTCTGGCATATCCTGGTAGCCAGCCTTACGCCACTGTGCAATAGTCTGAAAAAAATTACAAGAGAAAACAAAATACATACAATAAATAATCTACAGTATATGGAATGAATCGTTCAGTCAAGATTCAAAACATACATGCAGGCCCGGCAACAGGGGGTGAGGGGGTGGTGTGGGACAGCTGTGACAGGCCCAGAGGGACCCCTGCAATCCACTATTGAAGAGGGATGGGGCCCCCCAAAAACAGTGTGTACTGGGCTCCAAGATATGTTGCTAGGCCTGCATACATGACCTGTATTTTATCTTACAGTTGTAACATTACTATGTATGAAATACATAACGCAGAGGATCTTATTTTGTGTACAAAATCTAACCCAAAACGCAATGCAATCA
>WWET01000596.1:114080-146648 GCA_011038615.1 Limnodynastes dumerilii
TTCCCTACATAAAGTATTGACATTATATGCATACCCTCCAACATGACCCCTTCCTTTAGGTACACAATACTCCGCTCCTGAGCTTCCTACTGTCACTCACCTGGTTTTAATGACTTAACTGATGTTTTAAAAACATTTTTCTCTTCAACACAGGTGGTTACCATAGTAATGGTGGGCGCACACTACACTTTTGTTTCAGACGATGCAATTAAACGACCGGTTTGAAAGATTTTTTTTAAACAACATGCACTAACGATTTTTATAACAATTGAACTATACACACATAACAATAATATGTAAAATCAATTAAAACCATCGTTTGATCTATACAAGGTGTAGTTTTTTCTTATGGCATATTTATAAGAGTCAGTTGTGAGATCGTTCACACTGCATTTTTCACATGATGGAGCTGATTCAAAGTTGCACTTACACAGTCTTGTTTTATAAATTGTATATAATAGGCTAGTACTATATACAAACCTGTTACTATTTTATTATATATGTATTACCGGTATATATCTATAGCTACATCCAGATATTTGTCTGATTGGAGCATATTTGAGGTTATTTCATATTTCAAAACACTGCTAGGATCTTGTCATATGTTATTCTGTTCACCTCCTAAGACTGCATTTAAGATTTAAAAAAAAGGGACTTTTCTTTAGTTCAGATCTTGATCCAGAGTTCTGTGCTGGTGTTTCTGATGGTGGGGGTGGGAGAGAATATACAGTGATTGATTCTACTACATGGGAAGGGGTTAGTATGTAAATTGTAGAATGAGGGCGGCTAAGTACCCTTCACTGTCTCCAGACTTCCGAGCTGTTCCATTTCTACATGAAGACAGGGCAGAAGTATTAAAGTAGGGGTCAGGGATGATGACCCCCCTCATCTGCACTGAAGGCTGGATCAAACCCACTGTCCTATAGAGTGTAAGCCTGTGAGCAGGGCCCTCTTATCCACCCAGTCTGTCTGTTATTCCCCAGTATTGTTATAAAGATTGTAACATTGTAAAGCGCTATGTAATCTGTGGGCGCTATATAAAAACCTGTTAATAAATAAATAAATAAATTTAGTACTGAATGAATTGTAAATATACTTTTTGTGCTATACAGAGATCTGGAAATAAGGTCAGCGCCATTTTACTTGGTGTGGTGACAGGGGAAAAAACTGTTTCTTAATCCATCTGGATGTAGTCTGAATGTAACCATGGCTTTTGCACTTGCAGTTGCCAAATTTCCAGTGCTTGGTTCGAAATATGCCTGATCCATGTAAGTATTTAAATAAATGTGGTTCCTAAAATTTCTATAGAAATGGTTAATAATGTTGTCTTTTAGATTAACTTTTGATATGATTGGTCGTTTTTTTTCTCTCTAAATTTTGACCATTCCCAAAGCATTTTAGCTGAACTAAATACATTTCTAGTAGTTATCTCAAACATCTGGTGCGGAAAAGAGGTATTCTACCCGCAGATTCCTAGCAGTTTCACAAAGTCTGATTTTATTACATAAAACGTCATTACTGGAAATTATTGTTTTGTTTTCTTAAACATTTTTTTGTTAAATGTTCTTTTAAACGACATTGTACAGCATCTTGTCACCAAAATTTTTTATTTTGTAATGTAGTTACAGCAAGAGAATCAATATGGCTTCCATTCATGGAATCAGAACTGCAGTGTGACAGCAGAACCATAATCATTGGACACAGCTCTGGAGCAGCTGCCGCTATGAGGTATGGGTAGTAACGCTGGGTACACACTACATGTTTGTTTACCCGATTATCTGCATCATCACACAATAAACAAGTATTTGAAAAGATATTGGTCTTTCAAACAATTCCACTTCCTCCATCAGAATAAAGACTGTTCTTGTTCTCTCTCCCTCTCAATGCAAGTTGGTAGTTGGTATATCCAGGAGCAAGATGTTAGCGGGTACCCAATAAGCTCCGTTCAGCATATATGGTAAAGCCGATTGCAAACACACCTTAGTGACCACCACGGGACCCATATGTACAGCCAACATGTTTCAGTTCTTACTAAGCTTCCCTCAGGGCGCATGAAGTATACCAAAAACTAGCCAGTCTTTGTTCTGACAGAGGAAGTGAAACTCAGCTAGACCGTATATAACGCTAACAGCGGAATTTGGCTGTTTCTGGTAGTGCAATGTTTAAAGTTTAGGAATACAAACTAAACTCTGTAAGGTGGGCTGGGAGGAAATATTAGAGTAGGGGTTTAGTGGTTCCATATAGTTCAGTGATCGTACAGACCGTTGATTCGCATGGAAGACTTAAGGATATTTTTATAAACAGTGCACACACAGAGAGAAGTGACAGGGGAGTTCACTCTTCTCTTCTATTCTAATGCACAGAAGTCTGAATCAGGGCCTTAAGGTGGCCATACACTAGGAAGATAATCAATCCCAGCAGAGGGTGGCCCGATAAACGGCACGATTTTTCCCTGTGAAAAAGGTCCCGATATCTGCACCATAGACTTCCCCACCTGGGATTGATAATCCTAGCATAGTGGCTGGCTGCTGTATTCTCTGATTGGCTGGGTCTCCTGTCAATCTTGACAGAAGACCCATTCAGCAAGTCTATTGGCTGGCTGCAAAAACTATTTTTGTGAATGAAAGATAGTTTGAGAGGTTCTGCAGCAAGGCGCAGAACCTCTCACAGTGACAGGCTGCACACAGTACACAGAAAGGGAGAGAGGACACTCTATCCCTTCCAGGATAAATATGTATCCTGACCACTAACTAGAGCCAATATTTACCTGATAATTGGATGATAAAGTCAATAATCGCTCTAGTGTATGGCCAGTTTAAGTGCTAACAACGCTTCTGCAACCCCACTTAATTACTGTTGGTTTATACTATCCCCTATAGAGGTTAGGACCCTCTGGTTGGTGCAGGGGCTGCAGCAGTTTTTAGTGCTTTTATTGGGGAATCTTTTTATCTAAGTTACTATTGATTTATATGTATTGATGCACATATTAGACACCAGTTTTAAGCACATTGGATTATTTATTTAAAATTACCTAATTAATTTAGATATATAACCTATTGTTCAGTATATACCCTTTAGCAGCAATGTTGTTAATGATGTTTCTAATGTAAATCGGACATCAAGGCAGAATGCATTGGAGGGCTGCTTGTTACTCATTAGTGCACCAAAGTGTTACATAGCGTAGGTAAAATGTTGCCCAGATGGATATTTTTGCGTTGAACTGGTCACACAGCTCACTGGTTGACTATATTTATGTTTTAAGCATGCAGGGATTGTAAGGCTGTTTTTCTACATGGTTTAAATTGACCGTTATATTATACTTTTAGGAGTTTCTGGACTGCTGTATGTCACTTTGTCTCTGGCCTATTACACTTGGGAAAAATGTATCTGCACCATTATTCAACCAATATATCTTCAATTTAGGAGCTATTCATTACTATTTGTAGCAAATTCATAAAAAAAAAACTTGCTCAGTAACGTTGTACTGAATGATTTAATCTGCACTGTATAAAGCTCTTATTTTATGCTGGCTGTGCATGTTACTGTATACAAAGATACAGAAGGTTTATTGTCCAGATAATGGCTCAAGGGACTTTTGCATAGTCCCAAGACAACAGCAGGCATATAAATCATGGCAAGGTATAGTATATATTATCGCATGTCATTTTTGTCTCCAATATACTCTAGGTTTGCTGAAAAGCATCAAGTGTTTGCAATCATTTTGGTGGCTGCATACACCTCTGACTTGGGGGATGAAAATGAAAGAGAGAGTGGTAAGTTGTTTGAGTTTATTATATTGTACAATAATGTCATAAAAATGATATACTGTGATTTGAATTATACATTCTTTATTCATTTAGTTACATTCTATATACCATTTTGTTTCTCAATCTGGATGGAAATGACAATTCCTCATCTGTGGCCAACTTAATATATACATATATAATAAATAAGAATCCAACCTCTTAACATGTTCCCTATGATTGTGGAATCCCATAAGTTTCTGGAAAATAAGCAGCCATAAGAGATAGTCCAATGTGTTGCCAGCTTTTGTGTTGTCTTTGCCATCACTGGTTCTATTTTCCTTATAGTAGCACTTCTCTAGTCCCAGTACATAGGATTATTTTCTCTCTCCTCGTTTGTAGGATATTTCAATCGTCCTTGGCAATGGGAGAAGATAAAATCTAACTGTCGCCATATCATTCAGTTTGGCTCCACAGATGACCCATTCCTGCCATGGAGTGAGCAGCAAGAAGTGGCTGATAATTTGAGTGCGGAACTGCACAAATACACAGACCGAGGACACTTCCAGAATACAGAGTTTAAGGATCTTTTAAATGCAGTTAAAAAACTGTTTCCCAATTCTGCTTAACAATATCTCATTATCTAAAAAATAGCTATGTAACAAATAATTCCAATTGGTCCTGAATGAGACAGCTAATTGCATTTTTCAGGGTTTGCTAAAGGACTAAAATGTTTATAAATACCCATGTTATAGCTGTATTTATCTTGTTGGTGCCTACAAATGTCACAGGATAACGGCTGTGTGTTTTGTTAATGTGGATAATCTGCTGTTTGGTGCAGCATTTGTTACTACACACCAGTACTACATGATAATGTTATAATAATACTTTTCAGCCATATCTACTGGGTATGCATTTTATAAAACCTTATATTTCACTCCTCTTTCTTGTCAGAAGAAACCTAAAAATAAAGCTATTTAAAGAGATCTTCTGCTTTCCATGATTTGTACAGCTAGAAACAATAGTTGTCCTTAATAAACTTTTTCTGACTTTAGTGACTAATATTCAATAAAAGCATCCATTTGTTACAACACCACTTACTTGTTTTTCCTTCTTGTAAATAACACAGATCATTTATGTGGAGATATTAGTGGCATCATCTGGTGTGGTAACTCATGGGCTGCCTTCCATGCAACACCCTGGTTGGTGGGAGTCACCGCCTCGAAACGCTGCTTTAAGAGATAGAGCCGGCGGTTTCATTTTTTTATTTTAATTTTAGAATGGGTAAGTATGCCGATTAGGGCTAGAGTAATAGAAGGGGAGTCTTAGGGTTAGGATAAGGGCAGGGGAGCGGGGAGGCTCCTGGGAACATCAATTGCTTCTCTTCATCAAGGCAGAAGCAATTAATTTCTGAAACTATTCTAAATTCAGTGGCATAAAACCACTTACTCGTAAATCATAATTTCAATTATTATGTAATGGCAATAATGACAAAGTAGAGAAATAAAAACTACACCTTACAGTTTAAAGTAAAAAAAATCTCCTCCAGCCATCATTGCAGCCCCATTATATGTCCCAGCCATCCTATCACCCTTAAATGTTTCCAGCCGTCATTGCAGCCCCATTATATGTCCCAGCCGTCATTGCAGACCCATTATATGTCCCAGCCATCCTATCACCCCTATATGTTTCCAGCCATCATTACAGCCCTTTTTATATGTTTGCTGCTGGCTTCATTTCACTTACCTTGGCTATGCTGGCATCCTGGTCCCTGTTCAGTGAATGATGCTGAAACGACCTTGGGGTCACACCAGCATCACTCAGATGGGAGGGAGCTGCGAGGAAGCTGCTCTTGACATTGGCCCAGTGTTTGGCAGGATCATCGCGGTTAATCATAAAATGAGTCAGCTGTGGCCGCACCACTTAAAGTTTTCGTTATTTAATTTTTACTTAATTCACCAAAAGGTGGTGATGGAGCCTCCACTGAGTGAAAATAAAATAAAAATAATTGTTAAGTAATAATTGAGACTGACACCTGGTGCAGTCTGCACCCTCATTGTAGTGCCTCTGGGAGACATTCAGGGCTTCATGTAGATGGGATGGCGTAGCAGAAAGCCAGCTTTACAGGCATGCAGGCACATTTGTATTGGCAATACCAATGAATCTCCATGTCTGAAATGCTGGCACTCAGTCTTGCATGGTAATCGGTGCTGTCAGTTTTTCTCCTGTCACCAACAGCTGAAGTTGTCAAGGAGAGATGCAGCTGGCAATACCAATGTCTCTGCATGTGTGAGCATTGATTGCTGGCTGCATCTCACTGCCAACTTCAGCTGTCAGTAAGAGGAGAAAGCAGATGAGTGAATATAAAATAGGAACATAAAATATACATCAGTGAATAAAGAGATGGAATATAAAGTAAAAAGTAATTAAATGACAGAGAAAGTTAGAAACAACAGGAGATGAGCTAAAGGGGGCAGTGGGCTACACAGACAAGAGTGGGAAAAGAGAGAATAAGGGGGAAAAGTCAATACTAGAAAGGGGACAGGGTTCTAGTTGATCTATAAACAACCCCCCTCCCCACCCCCCCAAAAAAAATAGAAATGAGAATAAAGTTGGGTACACACTGCACTTCATGCACACGATACTTGTTCCAATCAAATGATTACACAACAGATTCATACAATATCGTTGAAGTGTTAACGCATGCAAGATCAAACGATATTGTGTAATCACTTATATAATAGTTTAAAGAGATTTTATAGACCACTTAATTTGCCAGATGAACGATGCATCGGCAGAAAAAACGTGGGCGCCTGTCTTTACAAAATCGTTAAAGAGATTGGATCGTGAGAAACAAAGTGTAGTGTGTACCCAGCTGTAGACTTGATATTGCAAGGATACCACTAATAAGATCTGCATTTCATTAATTTATTTACCATTAAAATATTAACAAATATTCATTACTTTGCAAATCAAACATAAGAAATGAGTTTATTTCAGACATCTGCCATTTACATGCCCGCTTCTTACCAACAGAAACATGTAGACTGAAGTAAAATCACATAGCTTTTTGGCTGGAATGTGATCTTGAGAACATTTGGGATCTGAAACACATCCCAAATGTAATAAAATAATATAAAATAAATATCCCTTGTACAATGGTCCAGTCTGAAGCTTCATGGTGCGGAGAGCAGCTATATCCAAATCCAGCATTGTGCGGAACAATTTGAGATCCAGCTGGAACAAGCAGACACCACTAAAACTCCATCCATTCTGTCATGTATATACAATTAGATGGCGAAATTTCACCACCTTCGTGGCAGTCGTAAAATACCTGTGGAAGAAACAAGAAGATTACATTGCTCTGCCCAAAATGCTTGGACTCTCTTTACACTAGATGGTAACTTCCTTATTGCAGTGTTACCAAAACCTTATTACTGAATCACACTGAAGAGGCCTACTCATAATTATTAGGGTCCAGATTCAGAGTTTGAAAATAAGAGAGGAAAGTTACAGCTGGGCAAAACCATGTTCATTTCAGGGGAAGTCAAAGTCATTTTATTCTATGCATGCAGGGAGAATACTTTGCTTTTGCTTATTAAAAGCTTACAAGGCTGGATCCCAGCAGAGCAGGTAAGCATGTTTTTTTATTTTTAACTCTAAATATGGCCATTATTTGCTCATTATTAGTGGCAGCACTATACTGAATTACTAGTTGTATAAGCAGCAGGCCCCGTCAGACCGGATTTATTGTAGTCAGTTTTTATAAACGTACACCAGGAGCAAAGTATTTATATTATATAGTATAGAATATATATTATATACACACACACACGCTATAGACTCCAATGTAAAAGCTATGTATTATAAGCAATAAACTTACTGGACACAGGCCACAAGTAGTCCGCGCTAACCCTGCAGGTTGTATGATTGGGTTCACTCCTCTATAAAGCTTGATCTGTCCATCCACACTGCCCACTGTCCCTTCTTTGGCAGCAATTATAGTCATCTCTACCTTTCCATCATAAATCAACGTGTTTAGGATAGTTTCTATGTCTTCCATTGACAATTCAACCTTATATGGGGGGAAGGGGGAACAATCAATTAAAAACTCTGAAATACAAATAAATGCCCAGTATGTGGAAAGCATATTCTAACATGACAGTCCATGAGATTGTTAACACAGTATCTATAAACTACATGTAAAATGGATCCATTAAGGTTTCCAGCAGTGTCAGTTAGAAATAACACGGGAAGTGTGCGAAGACTTGGGAGAAAAACAAAAGTGAAAGAGATGCATATAAATAAAGGTATTGTCTTGCAATCAGTGCTTCAGGCCTTCCCCTTTTCCTGATACAGTTTGTTAAGTTAGTGAAACACAATCAATAGTGCTAAACGCAATATATAACCTCATCTGAAAACGTATTTGACTATGATAATAGGATCTAAATGGCTACAAAAAGATGTGATTATGTTAATCTATTGTCTACCATCACAATGTATGTAAAAGATATAGAGATGTGTTGTGTCCTATTCAACATCAATCAGCCAGATAAAGGACCGAAACCAACAATTCTGCTTCACTCGGAACACAGCGGCATTGAGAATCTGATGGCAGATCCCTGCTGTATCCAGACTCCCCTCACTTGCAATGTATTCTGACAGCAGACCCCCACCTTAAAACTTACACTGTGTCCTCATGCAAAATGAAGCCTGAGTACAGAGAGCACTTAGCACGCCCACATTGTACTATTTTCTTACCTTCCCCTCACACTTAGCGCCCCATCTGTCTGCATCCCATCCTATCATACTGTGGGAAATGCTCCCAGTACAGAACTCTTGATCCAGATCTGTAGTGGGATTTTTCACGTACGCCTGTGTGGTTGCAAAATGTGGTTTTCCCATCCCAGCGATTGAAAAATGTCCCCTTTGCAGAAGCCTAAATCTGGTCCAAGGTTGTCAAACCTTTAAAAATTAGAATGCAGTGCGAAGGAGGATTTATCAGTCTGATTACCTTGCTAATACCAAGTTCACAGATATATTTCCAAACTTCATGGGATGAGGCAAAGGAGCTGTTTCTCTGGATCATAGGGTTTTGTTTACTGTCTTTGGCTGCTTCTGCCTGTTATGATCAATGAACAAGTATACAGTTAGCCTTCATACACAACTATCATCTGCAAACACACACACACACAATTTACAAGGGAGCAGGCCTAATTTTGAGTGGCTGTCCCAATAAGTCAGGATTTTGTACCAATTGCCCCATGTTGCTCTGCTAAGGATCATTTGGCTGCATGATCTGAACACTGCAATCAGCAATACTTACATAGTTATATAGTTGATGAAGTTGAATAAAGACACCAGTCCATCAAGTTCAACCTATTTTGGATCTCCTGTGATCCCTATCTTTATATTTGAAGTTAATCCATATGAAGCAACCTCCAAACTGTTGCAATCAGAATAAATAAATAAAAATCCCTGCTGACCCAAGATAGTCGTCCTATTTCTCCCTGGCTCCACTACTGTCCTTCAATTAAATTAGCAGTCCTGGTAACCCTGGGTGTTCTTTTCTGCTAAAAATGTATCTAATCCTTTCTTAAACATATTAAGTGAAACTGCTATCACAACCTTTGCTGGCAGTGAATTCCACATCCTGACTGCCCTTACTGTAAAGAACCCTTTCCTTTGCTGGTTGTAAAACTTCCTTTCCTCTAACCTTAGTGGGTGCCCCCATGTCCTGTGTACAGTCCTTGGGGTAAGAAGTTCCTTTGAAAGTTCTCTGTATTGACCCAATACTCACATACTTAAAGTGAATTGGAAGTGGTCGAGGAGAAAGTCATCACTGCCTCAACAATAGCCATAATACAATGCTGGTCTTGCACACTGTGGCAGGATGGCATAACGCACTCGTATATTTACCTTAGATTGTAAGAACTTAAAGCACTGCTGGTTTAAGACTTCTACAAATTCAGACTCAAAGTCCTGGTCACTGTACCAAGCTCCCCCTGTCACGGACCGGTCAGGTTGCACGTTGTAGAGCATGTAGACCTTCTTTTTTGAAGCCTGACTTTGGAAAACATAAAACAGTTGTTAACACATAAATAAATGGCAAACTTCCGACTTGAAGAAATAACTTGGTTCAGGGTCAGGAGAAAAATGGAATACATTTTTGGGGTTTAAATGAAATTTCTTTTGTTTGCATATATCTGTTTTTGCATATAACAAGCATACTGAACAATATATCAATATATTTAAAACTCAGATTAACTAGATATGTGTTGTAGTGCAAAGTGGTTTTGCCAAGGTGCAAAGTTTTTTTTTTTTTACTTAAAATTCTGAATTGGATTGTCAAGTGTGTAAAGGGGTATAATTTCTGACAATAATACATTGTATTAACTGTTTTTTGGGCTTGTGTTGTAGAAATATTATATCTGACAATAAAAAACAACAACTATCAATTAAGAGCTTAAGCCGGGTACACACTGGGGGGTATCTGACTTTTATTGCGCAGATCAAATGATAACCATTGGCTATCTCCTTCATCTTAGCAGCAGGATCATGAAACAGCAGAGCATCGTGGGAGTTGATTTTTAGAACAGGCTAATTTTTGCGAGTAGTGACTCATGATCTTCACTGCAACAAATGCCATTCATATTTCTGCATGAGGTCACATTTTTGGGTGTTTATATCGTTGCAGCAAATGTTTATGGGAATGGTTTGTAAAAGATACAAACCAACATTTATTAAGCATCTTACCGCAACAGATTTAACTGCTTTTATGAGTTTCTTGCTTTCCATGTTCTTCAATATTTTGTTAATCTCTGTGAGGGGAAGATTACTCTTGTATCGAATGTCTCTGCTCCATATACCTGGAGAAAAACAGGCATTTCCTATCACTGTTTATACACAAAAAATACTTTGCATTCAAGCACTTATTGTTATATACAAATAAAACAGTATTTTTTATGTATTGCAAAATAATGTTTTACATTCTTAAGAGAACACAGAGCAGCAGAGTATTCATTTCCGAATATTCTACACCTAAAGAAAATAATTGACAAACATGGCTATTCCCAACACAAAGGCCTCGGGACTGCTACATACAGACATTTTTCCCATGGTTCTCTAATACAGAACCAATTACTACTCCACGTGTGTAAAAGCGTGCAAGTAACAAAACCTACCTTTATTGCCTGCATCCTCTATAATCTGATATACCAATTTTTCCTGGTTGTCGGACCCCTTCATTTTACTGTAAACCAGAAAAGGCAGGAAAATAGAGATGGAAGAACTATTACCTTATAACTTTTATATACAAAATGATGAATTGACAATCTTTGTAACATTTGTCTTATACTATTAACAAAAATGAAAAATTGCCGCACAACTAATCAATAAAGGGAGTGGATCTACCCCACTTATGGGGGTGCTACTGTACAGCCTACAAATAATTCAAGCAGCTTGCTGTATTATATTAGTGTGGTAAATAGTGCTCACCCAGCAGTCTGTGTATCCTTCAACCTGTACAGAAGACCTGTGCCACTTCTAAGGAGATCCAGCTGACCCTTTAATGTTAAAAAACAAAAATGTAAACACAATCTGAATACAGTTGTATGACAAATGAGCTAATGGCATTATTACAACTACATAAACATCTGTTAAACATCATGGGGCTGGATCCAGACTTGATAATTACAGGCTATTTCCATACGTGATGTACAGAAAAAGCCTGAAATGATGTACTGTGCATGCGTGAGTTTCCTCCCACACTCCAAACACGTGCTAGTAGGTTAATTGGCTGCTGAATAAATTAGCCCTAGTCTGTCTGTGTATATGTGTTAGGGAACATTGAATGTAGCTCCAAAGGAACAGGGACTGATGTGAATGTTAAATATTCTCTGTAAAGCTCTATGTAATCTGATAGTGATATATAAAAACCTGTTAATAAATATATATAGACATTACATTCAAATTGTACAATCTGGCTTAAGCCCTTATGTACAATTCAGTATTGCGCACGGAAACCCTACTGGGCACGTTTCTTCTTCTTTCGGGATGTTGGATAACCAATATCCATATGTTAGCCTCTGCAATGGTGGCTAACGTACATATTTAACCCTTAACTCTGGATCCAGACCCTTACGAAGCAATCAGTAGCCAAATGAAAGTGCTAGATTATTTTGGTGCAAAGGATACAATTATCATAGTGTAGCTATTACCTGTAGCCACTGCAACATGTCAATTCCCACCGAACTAGTGATTAAAGTTATCTCATAAAACGGCTGCCTCTGCACAGTCTATACCATTTTTTCCCAATTGCTAATATATATTGTTAAATACATTTAATACAATGTAAGATTTTGTCTTATAGTATATGCCAGAAATTGCTCAGTGGATCTCACTTAATTTAATAATGAAAGGTAAAATATTTTATATGCGAACATAAAATTAAAAAACGAAACACTTACAACTGACAGCAAGCGGTTGATTGCCATAGCTCTCTGCTTTGCTTCAATCTGAGGCATCTCATTCTGGATAACTTGATCAGTGATTCCATGTGGGAACTGCTGGCACAGCTCTATAATCCTAAAAAGAAGTAACAGGTTCAGTCGTGCATTTCATTAAATTATGCTGCACAGACATAGAACCGGATCCTCATCCAATGCTTACACGACTTGGATTTCTGAGTAATGTATTAACACATCTGTACAATCGCACCACTTACCACTCCCCTCATACGGACAGACTTACGATACCTAGGGCTTACCTTATGTTTTACATCTCCTGTGAATAGAAAATAGTGGCAGTGTCGAAGTCTGGATTGTCAAGTATTGAGAAGGCCTGACTGCACTGCACATTGTAAAAAGAAACCCATTTACCTTCGCTGTCAGAAGGTGTCAAAATTATCATTTTACTTAAGTCTGAATAGAGCACAACGCATGCTAATCAGGTAGAAAACGTACAGTGCAATTACATATCACTTAACCTACCAACATGGCAGTGTGAAAGAAAAGGATAGATTTATGAATAATAATAATACAGTAACTATATAAGCAATTTGACAATGAAGCAAATAAACTCTTACATTGACAACAATAATTATAATTTCAAAAGATAAAAATGATTAATATGACCGAAATAGGAGATTGGTTGTTACCCAACAAATTGAAAAGGTTTTAGTTTAACCCCCTTAAACAGCATATTTACAAAGAGCTCCAGCGAATGTTTTCCATAAGGAATCATCCATTAAAAGAAGTTTAAAGTGATTCAACCAAGGAAACTACTCATTTTGTATCATTTTTCTATCCAATGAATCTATTTGACAAATAAATGTGTTTTTGGTGTTAATATGGTACACAAATATTATGAATTTTTTTATTTAATTTTAAATATGATGAAAATACATTTTGGATTTAGAATTTATATAGAATCGTGCCACCGAAGAATTGTTATAGTTATACAATATCGGTTTCTGACCTATACCTTACTAGACATTATGAAGAACCCATCTAGAAGCAATCTATAGTCCTACATTATAGAAGTGGTTTATATGTGCATTGTGTTTCTTTCTCTAGCCCAGTAATAGGTTAGGACATAAATAAGCAAAAAACTAATTTGAGCTCCATGCCATGACTATAATAATAGCCAAAATATTTCTTTAAAAAAATAGTTTAAACAGCTTCCAACACCATCGGTCATAATATTATACATGTAGACTGTTGATGCATAGGCTTTAGGTCCTAAATATATGATTGCATCCTGTCAAACGATATACCAACAGTGTATATCAATGTATAATATTAAGTTTAGGGAGTCACACAGATAGATGTAAACATGACTGCAGACATGGATGGTTTGGAGGACAAGGGAAGCTTAGTCCACAGCTCACAACAATACTATCAGTAAATGCAGGTCACCTATTCTCTATCTCTGCAGCCTCTCCGCCCTCTTGCTTCACTTTCACCTCCGCCATCTCATAGCAGCTATCCCGAAGCGGACTCACTCATACACCACACCACACTTTCCTCAGCTGCCCCTCGCCTCATCGAAACTGAGTCACCGGCGGACATCTTGCTTAGGGGCAAAAGCCAATAAATACTACAGAATATAGAGAAGAGTAAGAAGCAGAACTTGACATTTAAATATAATTTTACTAATAGGTTATACATTTTATATAGCTATATATTAACAATAATCATTGCATGTGTTATGCCCTCATCAAATATGGCCGCTGTGTTCATGCGTCTTATTTTTGCGTAAATGCGAACAGGCGCATACACTGGGAGGCAGGGCCTGGGCGAGCATTTTTGGTTGCTAGGCAATTGGAGTTTGCCAATTTCTTGTCTTGTTGTGAAGCCAAATATTCCACCGGGAATAGCGTCTGTAGTGACCGGATCTGTAAGTGATAGAAGGCTCCGTCCTCACCTGTGCCAGTATAGAGGCTGCTGCGACCTCCTGCTGTCAGTGAGGGAGTATATGACCCCAGTATAGAGGTAATACCTGGCAGGCAGAGAGTATCTGACCCCAGTATAGAGGTAATTACAGACAGGCAGTAATTATAGGGTATACTCGGTAATCGCAAGATAGATCATTAATGTGGATAGAGACCATTATGAAATCTTGTGATAAGATAAGTATCTGTTATTCATTGCTTCCATTATAGATCAATGCATTAGTAAATATTTAATTAATGAAATTAGATTCTGTTAAAGTGTCTAATTGTATTTTTGTATTCTGCTACCCATGTAGTGTGTTGTTATACTTTTTTTTCATGTTTTTTGTGTTTCACCATATAATATGTTGTAAATTTCATACCCTACCTCTCAGAAACAGCCTCTGTGAGTTATTTGTAGTTGGTGACTCATGGACCTACCTAACAGGTCTATTATGTGAATATTGCATATTTTTCCTTAGTTGTTCCTAATTTGGCACATTATAATATAAATTTCATTGATGCTGGCTAAATATAGCTTATCTGTTAGTGTCCTCCCCTCTGTGTACTGTGTATAATGCTGTCATTCTTCTTTGCAGGTCCTTATATAGAAAGAATGACTGCTGGCTCTATATGTGTACCGCAGATTATACCACTTCGGGTTCCTCCTCCTGGTAAAGGGAAATATGAAGTAGACACAAACACACCGATTGAAATAAAATCAGGTATTAATATATAAGCCTGATCAGTTCTGTCTGAAATGTTTAAATCAATAAACCTATTTAGTGCTTGATAAACTGTTCCTGCCCCCTCCATTCATTATTAATAGCAATATATTACATTTTACTTTTCATATTTAAATTAAATGAATGAAACATTATTTAGCTACTATTTCACAATCAAAATTCTTTTAAAAACATAAGACTTAATGTGACCTATGGTTGCTTACAAATGTGTAAGTCAGTGTTGGCTAACCTGTGACACTCCAGGTGTTGTGAAACTACGAGTCCCAGCATGCCTTAACTGCAAAAGCATAGCGGATACCTGACAAAACATGATGGGAATTGTAGTTTCACAACACCTGGAGTGTCACAGGCTAGCCATCACTGGTGTAAGTGAATACTGTGCACACATACGCTAATAGTCTGAAGTGGGCTCATTTAGAGAACTTGTGCTTACAGTACATTTGTCCACCCATTCTTTTCCTCCAACAACCCAGCATGTCCCAATCATATTTTTTTTTTTTATGTATTCTTTACATTTCCAGACTCTCCAAATGTCTCCATATACTATACACTTGACGGAAGTAAACCAGAGCTACTTAAGAAAGTTAGTCACACAGAAAACACCACTTTAAAGTACAAAGGGCCATTTACATTGCCTAATGGAAAAATAACTGTTAAGGCAGTAGCTGTAAGCAGGTAAGTAATTCTCATATAATAGTAAGTTACAGCTGACATGTACTGATACTAAAATCTCTCTATTTCAAATATTTTATGTGCACACATTTTAGCTACCATTAATTTCCAACATAAGAATATATTGTCATTTAAAGGGAGATTTTATTCTGTGCGATGGTGGGTTTAGGTGCAAAGTTTTTCTATTTCCATTTATTACGAAAGCCAAATGTCACAGATTTTTATCTTGCACCTCAGTGGGTTGCGAGATAAAAATCCTTGATGTACTGTTGTGGAGGCACATTCAATCAGGATGGTAACTCCACTCGTAAATTATGTCTAATTAAAATAATTATGCTATTTATTGTCTCTTACTTTGGGGCTGATTCAGAGTTACACATCCACCTTTTTTTAGGTGGAAGTGTACAGCTCAGCTAAACCATTTTTCAAAGTAAGGTGTGTTGATTAATTAAAACAAAATAACATGCATTGAAAACTAAACTACTGCATTAGCTTTATGGTTATTCTATAAAAGAGAGTTTAGCTAAGAAACTTCACCTCCTAATTTTAATTCTGGTTTTACAATATAAATTGTCTAATTAAAATAGTTATGCTATTTTATATGAAGAAC
This sequence comes from Limnodynastes dumerilii, assembly GCA_011038615.1. Lineage (NCBI taxonomy): Eukaryota > Metazoa > Chordata > Amphibia > Anura > Limnodynastidae > Limnodynastes > Limnodynastes dumerilii. The sequence goes on from WWET01000596.1 coordinate 130,284, forward strand.
ACGCTGTTATGGTAATTTAAATGAAATGAGCAGCTGAAGAAATGGGAGCATAGCTCAACATTATTATTATTATTATTATTATTATTATTATGTGTACTCTTTATTAAAGGTAAACTCCATATAAACAAAAACATGCTATATGTAGAAACAAGGAAGAAGAAGCCAATTCCATAGTGAATATAATAGAAATACATCAAATAAGCTGCAACAAAACATACAATGCAGGTTATTGAGAACTTATTAATACTGCTTTTTATATGAGTAGAAAACCAGGTTGAAAGGTAGACAGGGAGGGAGTGTGATGGGCTGGTAACAGTAAGGGAACAGCTGTGAAATACAGAAACTCAATTAATGGAAGCCTATTTTATAAGGCAATCATGAAGGAAACAGTGGGCCTGATTCACAGTAGTGAGTTATGTGTGGACAGATCCGCATTTAAGAGTGCCATAGGGCTACTTTATTTTACCATGCGTGGTTTCCTTCTTAAGAAGGAAACTATGCACGGACAATGGCTCCTCCCAGCCCTAATCTACAGAGAGGTGCCACACCCACTGCGTACTAATCCAGACTTCCAATTCGCTGCCATTTATGTCCAGAAATCCTGGCTGTGTCTATGGCTTATGGAAGTCCATTGGTTTGAAGGGGGTGGTTAGCGGAGCGAAATCAAGGATATCAGTATATTGTGGAGCTGCGATTATGGATCAGAAGGCATCAGATTATTACAGATCTGCACACATAGAAATCGAATGTCTAGAGCTGGAGTGGTTACATTTACTGCTTCAAAAATTACATTTTAGAAATAAACGCAGCCGTCAGCTAATTGTCAGTGGTTTCTGATTTCGAAAATTTCACTAATTGGAAAATTTTTTAATAATGTAGATAAGTATTCCGAATCTATTTTTCAGAAACTTTTCCATTCTTTACTTTTTCAACATCAGGACCCGCCGTGCTTATGGAAGTCCATTGGTTTGAAGGGGGTGGTTAGTGGAGCGAAATCAAGGATATCAGTATATTGTGGACCTGTGATTATGGATCAGGATGCATCAGATTATTACAGATCTGCACACATAGAAATTGAATGTCTAGAGCTGGAGTGGTTACATTTACTGCTTCGAAAATGACATTTTAGAAATAAACGCATTCATTACTTTTCCAACATCAGGACCCGCGGTAAAACCCGATGAGATAGTGGATTTAGGCTGTGGGGAGGGGATATAGCTTAGAAGTGGGGTCTTATTGTTAGGCTGTGGGGAGGGCATAGTTCGGAAAAGGGGAGGCTTAGGCTGTGGGGAGGGGATGCATCGGAGAAGGGGAGTCTTAGGGTTAGGCTGCGGGGAGGGAAGACAGCATAAAAGGGGAGACATAGGTTTATGCTGCAGGGAAGGGAGTCTTAGGGCCATATTTACTAAGCTGTGGGTTTGGAAAAGTAGAGATGTTGTTGAGGATTAGTATAAGAGTTGGGGTTGGGGAAATACTCATCAGTTGCCACTGGTGAATCATGCTGGGGATTTTTGGAAACTTGTTTCCGGTGGGGAAGAGAAACTTACCTTTGTTACAAAATCATTCACGAAAACAGCCAAGGGCCGTTCAAAGCGGTGAACCACACCCGATCTGGACCCACAATCATAAAAGAACACTGCAATGTTCATTAAGAACACATCTCGTGTCATACTCAATAGATGCATTCATAGGGAACTTTTTCCAAGCAACTTTAAAAATAAACTCATTTGGGCTGGAAAAAGTGAATAATTGTATATAATGAATTCATATGTGAATATAATACATAACAAAAACCTACATATAAAGATATCTTTAAAACTACAATAAAATAAAATGTTAAATGGCATTAATTCATAGTGAGAAGTTCACTTAAAATGCTGAAGGAAAAATATATACTGTAAATAAAAAATAATACATTTCAGTGTTGCATAAATGCATTTTATATGTTGTTTACATTGCAATTTAAGTAGGTTTAAGTAAGTTTAAAGATGATTTCCTCTACAGAGATGGCAGAGAAAGTGGGACAGTGACAAAGGTGTTCATTGCAGAGTACGTTCCTCCAGAAATAGATTCATCAGATGAAGATAATGATGAGAACTTCCTGAAGGAGCTCTCTAAACCGGTAACTTGCTAATTATATGTCATCCTTCTCTGCTGCTCATTGAGGCAAGCTAGTAAGTGAAGGATGGGTCGGATATGGGTTGGTCAGATTTAGATCAAACATTCATTTCATTACACGTTTCATGTCTCTCCCTTATACTGCATGTTGATCTTCTAATTTGCAGTATTTTATAGCCCCTTTACTTTAGTGAAAGTGTATTAAAACGTGATAATATTCCATGTATTAAATAAAGTTAATAGTGATAAAATGTGCAGTGACACACACTTACTGACTTACTTCATTTGATTTAGTAATACATTTTTTTGTTAAATCTTCATTACATTATATTGTATGCAATTTTAATAGCATTAACCCATTATATTATGCATTTCTATACATCTAATTACCTTCCAGAATATGGCCTTTGCTTTTGCTTATTGTGAGACTACATAGTCAGTATATTTATATTAAGGACTGTATCAAAATGAGATTGTGTTGGAGTAGCCTCTAGGTACCTTTTACAGGACAAGTATTTGTACAGATGCTATATAAGTTTGCAGGACTTAAAGATCTGTACATACCTGTACCCTTAGGACAATGACAATGTCTTGACTCCTGCCAAGACAATCCAGACAACTCAAGCTTGGGATGATACAAGACAAAGTTATAAAGGTAATGAGTAATAAGTGGTGTACAATTTTTACTTTTATATGTGGCTATTAATATATTTCTGGAAATGCATAGATTTTCTTACAAATACAGATATAAAGAATGTATTTTTATCACTGTTTTATACACTCTGGTGTCAATAAGATCTTCATAATGGGCTGGATCCAGACTTAAGTAATTGCTTGAAATGAGTTACTCCTGGGCTAAACCATGTTGATTGCAGGGGGAGTCAAGTTAATTGTATTCTTTGCATGCAGGGATATATCTTTGAATTGCTTACTGCATACATATACTGACCAGCTTTACTATCACACTGGTTTTTAGACTTGGGATAGGAAACATCACCTCTGAACAATAAAATATGACTCCTCTGCAATCAACATGGTTTAGCTCAGGGGTAATTCATTTCAAACACTTACTTAAGTCTGGATCCAGCCCCATGTTATAGCAACAAAATAATAATAATGATTAAGTGTTCCTAGATGTTTCTAAGATGGTTGCTGTTGACATGTGTTATTGTAAGCTGACGGCACAGGGGCAACAAAATATGGCTAGCTAGCTAGCAGAGATGCCCCACATTCTTTCCAAGCTGCTTAGTTGTTATAGGATGTGTGGTGAGGGACAAACCAGTTCAAAGGATTAAAGCAAGTAGAAGAGTCAGTGATTTTTATGTGGTTTCCTCTTAATTAAACAATGAAAAATGGTAGCCTTGAATTAATAGATTATAGTCCTAATAATTGATTACGATATATGTAGGTTCAGTCACATGCTATAAACATCCTACTACCTCAGTACATCATTGCTTTATGTCTCCTTTACTAGTGTATTTTATTTTCAGGTCATGAAGCAAATGGAAGAACCAGTCACAGGTCTTTGACGGGTCCAAGATTTATGAATAGTCGCCTTGGGAAGCCAATCCAAGGAGAGGAACCAGTGTCTGTAACTCAGAGATCTCAGGTATAATGTAGAGAGATCTCAGGTATAATGTAGAGAGATCTCAGGTATAATGTAGAGAGGAATTGCTTTTTTCTATTGAGTTAGTTACCATAGAAGGCTTGCATTGTTGTTAATGAGAAAGTACATTATTGCAATTCGTACTGTGATTATTCTTTTTTGTAGCTGAATGAAACAGGAGAACCAATCGTTAGGAAGAGTCTGACAAGTACACAGAGTATGAGAATCCAGAGGGAAACTGATTTCCTCAAGTAAGTGTACACAAAGTACCGTCTATGTTTGTATGATTCAATCTAGTAATTACGCCACTCGCAGTCGTAATCATGTTTGTAACATAGGGCTGGATCCAGACTTAAGTAAGTGCTTGAAATTAGTTACTCCTGGGCTAAACCATGTTGATTGCAGGGGGAGTCAAGTTAATTGTATTCTTTACATGCAGGGATATATCTTTGAATTGCTTACTGCACACAGAAACTGATCAGCTTTACTATCACACTGTTATTTAGACTTGGGCTAGGAAACATCACCTCTCAACTCTAATACTGTTGGTAACAGATGAAATATGACTCCCCTGCAATCTACATGGTTTAGCCCAGGAGTAACTAATTTCAAGCACTTACTTAGTCTGGATCCAGCCCTTATACTGTAACATTTTAAAACTTCACCACTAGGGAGCAGTGGAATACTAAGATGTAGGAATTTACTGATTAATATGGTGATATCTAGAGATAAGTGGATTTATTAACTGTTTAACAAAACATTTGTATTGTTTCATATTTTGAAAAAAAAATTGTGTAATTGTAACATTAGATGATTAGATCTTCTGGAACATGGCATGTCTGGTCACACAGTTTATCTTTTACAAATCTTTCCTACTCCACAGATGCTCCCTCGGATTCTTTATTTTCTTTTTATAGTTTTAATTTATTTTGAAGTAATGTGTAACTTGCAGCATATACCATTAAATCCTAGGTGTGCTCACTGCTTAGCTCCTCGCCCATCTGATCCATTTGCCCGTTTCTGCCAAGAATGCGGCTCTCCTGTTCCACCTGTGCCTGGACGACGTCTGCCACCACCAGAGGCTGCTCAGGTCAACATCTAAAGGGTTAAATCCTCGCGTTTATCATGTACAATGTGTGTTATCTAAGAAAGGATACCTTGTCATGACACTGATTCCTTGTGAATTGACTGAATGGTAGAGCAGCCCTTGAGCATGGAATTGACACAGGCTGTAGAAGATAGGTTGTCAAAAGAAGCATAAAACAATTGTTGCATAATGTTAAAGGACATTAGGATTAGGATTAAATATAGATCTATATGTATCTATATATAGATCTATATGCCCACGACATAATGTACATTTTATTCACTGAATGCAACTAATTTGTCTTGGACTAAATGTTACCCTATTCGATCCTATGTGTCTATTCAGTTTCAATGATTTAAAAGGAGAGCAGGATTGAATTACAAGCCTCAGTTATCTCTTTATTGGGCTCCCATGTTACAAAATTACCCCCCTATAGTCTATATTGCATGCAGCAGTTTATTTTCCTTGCAAAACTCTACTTTGGTCTACTTTGACAATCTCTACGTTGGTTGCCTGTATTTTACGGAATCTTCACAGGACATACAGCTCTCCTCTACACTAAACAAATGCTCTAGTTCCCAGTTACAGGACTTCTTCCGGGCTGCACCCATTCTCTTGAATAACCTTTCCCGCCCATTAAGACCATCCTCTGCTTTCCAAACTTTTAAGCGCTACTCCTCTCTTCAGACAAGCTTACCAAATTCCTCAACCAACTTCTTAACATTTGTCTTTTCTATTTACAACTACTTTGCTACCCAATTTTTCTTTCTGTTACATGATGAACACAAACTTGGACACTTTTTCTTTCCGTACTAAAATTCCTCTTTGTTCTACTACCAACACTGCTGTGTGACTGGATCATACAGAGCACTGTGCACTTTTACCATACACCCTGACTGGTCCATTGTGTGATATATAGCATGTGTCCTTATGTATCAGTCCCCAATGTCTTATAGATTTTAAGGTGGTGGATAGGGCCCTCTTACCTACCCAGTCTGTCTGTTACCACCCAGTCTTGATATATTGGACCGTATTCACACTTATGAAAGTGCTGCTTTTTCCATAAGTATTTTTAGAAGCGGTTAAACTGCGCATGCGAGGTAACTTTTTTTACGCAAACTACGTAGGATTTCGTCACGGAAATCCATTAGTGAGATACGTACGAAGGGGTATGCCAGTTCTCCGTAAGTCGGAAGTTAAGAAAAATGGGTGGGGGGGCATTTAAATGGCTTATTAATGGCGCAGTTAAGAATGTACGTACGTACTTAAGCAACTTAAGCACAAGTATACGCACAGACAGTTAAGGTTTCCCTATGGTGGCGGAAGTCAGCTAAAATCCGTTAGTGTGAGGGCAGTGTCATGGGAGTTGCTTTGCCACTTATGGTGCGTGGATATTTTTCAAAATCTGTGCGCACTTATTTCACACTTAAGTGTGAATACGGTCCAATGAGTGTAAAAACTGTAAAGTTCTACGTAATCTGATGGTGCTATATAAATAGCTGCTCATAAATAAATAACAATGCTATCAGTCTGCATATCTCATCCTCCTCCCATTCAGATCTGCACTATTTCCACCAAAAAAAAACCAACTCCTTAATATACATCAGTAAATTATTTATATTATCAGGAGGGAAAATATCCTATTTGTCTGCAAGCATTGGGGTAGATCCTGAACAACGTTTGCATTACGTTTGTTCGCGTAGCGAATTTTCGCGTCCGTAAATTCGCTACGAAGATGAAATGATGAAAATAATGATAAAGTGATTTACTGATAAATATCCATTGTATTTTGTATTGTGTTTATATTCTGTTACTGTACAGATTTTGAACTGCTGCTTTCTCCTCACAGATGGGGCTGTGTGTGGCATGCAGGACTATGGTCCCTATGAACACCCCTTCCTGTATTGTATGTGAAGCTCCCCTCTATGCACAGAATCAGCCACAAGCTAGTATCCACCTTAAGGTAAGTTACAATAGGCCTGTGTTTCATTTCCTTGCACTGCTTATTCCTGTGTGGAAGAACAAATTGTCTTTCCACCATAATGAAACGGTTCAGAGTATATGTGTGTTCAACATTTTTGTCACTGTTTGCTATAAATTATATTCTGTTAACAATTAGCTCTCGTACAGGTTTGTACTATTTTATCAGTTCTTAGCCTTTAAGGTAAGGAAATAGAGACAGTAAGGTCACCCAGTCCCAGCCTCAGTGCCTGATATAGAGTTGTACTTATATTAGACATAGTTAGCAGGTAATATTAGACAAATGGAAAAATATGTAATCTGTGTGTAATGATGAGTTCAGTGCAAGGCTGCCCCGCATCAGTAATGGCTGTAGATGTACTCTCACCAAGGTTTATATTTCAACTGAACATAGGACACAAATTGCTCAAACAAGACCAGATCCAGTGTCAGGGCGCCCCCTACTGGCCTTTCCATATCAAGTGATGTATGTCTAGATTGCAGATGCATTGCATTGTAACACACTTGTGTGAATGTCTGGCCATGTTTAGTGCAAAATACTCTGAAGCTACTACACTCTATCTGAGGAGCTCAGTGTCACCAGACACCATTTTATCTTCTTCCATACAAAATATTTATTAACAGGTTTCTCTATAACACCATCTAATTACATAGCACTTTACAATGTTATAGCAACCATTCACATCAGTCCCTTGCCCCATTGCAACTTACAGTCTAAATTCCCTAACACAATAGGGTTAATTGTAGCCAATCAACCTACTAGCATGTTTTTAGTCATTGTGGGAGGAAACCTGAGCACCTGGAGGAAACCCACACAGCCAAAGGGAGCACTCAGCCCGGGAATTGAACTCATGACCTCAGTGCTGTGCGACAGAAGTGCTATTCCTTTGAGCTACAGTGCTCTCTGTGTCTCTTCAGGTCACATTATCCTTTCTATCCCATAGAAATGCCTTTATTTAATTTATTTATCTAGTTATTTACTCGTTTAAAATGTTTGTTATTATTATTTTTAATTCTTTAGAGATGTTTTATGGCTTTTTTCTTTTAATGTCTTAACTAACGTTTTAATGTTGTGTTATTTCAGTGAAGGGCACTTATCTTAGTATTTTATTATTCAAAGGATAAATCTATCTGCCGTTTCTGTGGAACTGGAAATCCCATAAATCTAAAGCACTGTGTAACCTGTGAGGCCAAGCTGCCTGAAACTCAGACGGTACAGCCTGTGTTATGATCATGTGTATTGTATGACTGGGAAGATGTCTGTAATGAAGTTTGTTATGTTATGTGATTATGTGATTTCAGTTTTGACATAATACTGATATATAAGCAAGGACGAGGCAGTGATGGAAAAATGGACGCAAGGAGGGTGCAGACTGGGATGGGCATGGCCAGATTAACAATGGGGCTACAGTGCCAGGCCTCCATCTGAAATTAGGCCTCCCACTGCAGTACATAAGGATGAATTATCAGGGACTGACATCCTCCTTCAAAGCATACTTTATAGTGTGGGCCCTTGATAATTTTTAGCTCTTGGCCCCTATGGCCCTCAATCCAGCCCTGATCTGGAGAATAGTTATGTTCATGAATTGAAATGCCTTTACATGTCTAATTATTTGCAGACATCATTCTACTTCTTTCCAGTATGGTATGATTGTGTGGAGGCCTATATAATTTTCAGCAATGTCTACTATAATATGTTTTTTCTTACTGGCAGCCAATATACAGTGGAGATTCTGCACCACCATTACCAAACCAGACGGGGAAAATGCAATCTTGCTCCAAGTGTGGACGAGTGAACCTGGCAGATGCCCGATTCTGTGACTGGTGTGGGGCAAAGGTAACGTCATTCTAATAAATTGTTTGATGTTAAGATCCAGCACTTGATGTAAAGAAATAAATATTATGAAACACAAAAACAATTTATAATAAAAAAAGATAATAAATGATGTTTTGTAGCCTGGTCCAGCTGTGAGTTACCTGACTTGCTCTAAGTGCAGTGCAAGCAACAGTCCATATGCACACTTCTGCAGTTCCTGTGGGGTGTACCTGGAGGCTCCAGCCAGACCTTACTCCCAGCAGAGCCGGATGATCAGCGCTGCAGACCGCCTGACATTATCTGGAGTAAGACCACATTTCTATCACATCTATTCTTTCACAGTGACCTAAAAATGAGTGCAGTTGTTGAGTTCAATGAAATCAATTGTTGGCTGAACTGATTACCATGATAATGATGATAATGAAGCAGACTATGGGGTCGAGGAGCGCCATACTAGGAGGTACATATATCTTTGAGATTATGAAACCTCGCTGGCCAGCACCATTAAATACTTGAGGTTTTGTTTTCAGAATCAGATTCTAGCTGACATTCTCTAGTATGCAATAGGAAAATAAAAACTAGAATGTGATTGGTTGCTATGGGCAACATTTCTACTTTTCCTTTCCAGCAGCTTAGTAAATCTAGCCCTTGGTGTGAGGAGCAACAAAAAAAAGATGACATTTCCTAGCTGAACTAGGTAAAAATACACTGAAGGGTTATCTGATTATTATGGTTAACAATCGCACGCTAATTGTCAGATAGCTCCAACATCTTTTCAGTGTGTGCTATTAAACGATACTGCAGAATCTGCAGACACTGCATTCCTAATTTTTAATCAATAATGTCTCCACTGAAATGATTCCCATTCAAATTTCTGCATAGTGCCACCTTGTGGGCAAGCATATAGTTGCAGCAAAGGTTCATTTGACCAAGTTGTTAAACGATTCACAGGAAACTAGATAGCATTGTGTACAGAGTGTACAGCAGCAATCGTACTATAGATATGAAAAGATGTCAGATCATCTCTGAACACCTCAGTGTGCACTTTGCATAAAGCTATTTGGTATTTTTTCATATGAACAATCGCAAAGTCTTTTCCCTGCATTCAAAAAAATAAATAATAATAATTACATTGCACCCCCCATATTGCAATATATATGCAGATACAATATTATTTATGTTGCTCTTAACTATAAAATTGCCTTTTTATTAATATTTTGTCTTTTCTATTATACACCCTTGTTACCTCTTATAAACGAAGTAGGGAATGATGTGCGGTTGGGATGGTTAAGGTGGAGTTCCTCAATGTGTTGGTGGCTGAACTGAGATACTTATGAGACTTAAGCGCTCCATACAATCATTATATAATACTATGGGCCAGATTTACTATGGTTTTCCTGATGATGATTTAATTCATGAAGCCATTGCGTTATGATGACAGAATTTAGATATTGTGTCCTATGTCCCTGCATTAAGGCCTATATAAATGTCTATTTTTATGAAGGCCAAGAGGTAATCAAAAACTGGCATCTTGACAATATGACTTCAGTAATGGAGACGGAAGTGGAAACACTTTGGTCTAGATTTACTAAACTGCAGGAAAGTGGATATGTTGCCTATAACATTCTCTACTATGTAATAGGAAAGTGAGAGCTAGAATCTGATTGGTTGCCGTAGGCAACAATTCCACTTTTCCAATCCCATATTTTAGTAAATCTGGCCCTATGTGTCAGCACATACATAAATAGGAAGTTTCATTCACACTATAGCTTATAAATATAGGTTTTAATTACTATTACATATAATGGGTTAGATCCAGAACTACGTCCGTCTTCCATAGACGGACGTAATTCAATGAACAATAGCTACTGCACATGCGTAGTAGCTATTGTACGTAATCTGCGTATCGTTTCGATGCGTAGATTGCGTATATGCGGTCTTTTAGACGGACGTAAAATTACGTCCGTCTATGGAAGAAGGACGTAGTTCTGGATCCGGCCAATAAGTTTGATATGATAAGCTAAGACAAAAAAAACAACAGCAGAGAAGGCCTTATGTCTTGCGTAACCTTTTATTGTAGGACATAGATGGTCGTGCTTCCTGGCAACCTTTATCTGTGTCATTGCCAAACCCGAGAATACATATAGAGAAAATGGACTCAGGAACCCAGACCGTGGGTTTATTTTACCCCTCCAGCAAACTGATGGAGAAGAAGGAACTGGAATTGGTGTCAGAGAAAGAAAAGAAGGAAAAGATGAGTGATCGGAAACCACTTGTCACAGCAATCAGTCCAGGGCGAGGTGAGAATATTCACTTATTAACAAAGCCTACATTTATAATAAATAGATGGAGATATTGGGCCGGATTCACAACCCTGTAAATTTTAACATACATGAATCAAACAAAAAAAAGGGAAACAAAGCGCTGGTATAAGGTTTAAGCTATTAGAAAAATGTATTCCTTATATACTTAAATAAATTAGGAAGTAAAAAGGAAGAAACCACGGTCCAGTGTTAGACCGATGAAGCAAGAGGATGAAGCCTTAAAAAGGGAAAAAAATAAAACATAAAAAAAAAATAAAAAAAAATAAATTAAAATACAAATGATCTATATATAGCAACCCTTATATTGCCACCGATTGATGGATAAATATAAAAAACTGAATATAAATAATACACATATTGGACCATATAATCAGGTAAGCATGAAATATTCAGATATTGGAATAGTGCAGACTAGGCCGCTAAGGCACAACGGGAAAACAATTCACAATTAAATCCAGAAAGTCTTTAACAAATTTGTAAGATTCAAATTGTAGAATGAGACTGGTCCATATATGTAAGCAATTACTGCATGATTTACTCCTTGGCACTTTTAATAAAACTTGGTTCAAAATAAAGTTTTTTTTACTCACGGTAATGTGGATGTAAGATAGACCAGGCCTGGTATCAATTAAGCACCATACAAATATATCACTTGATTGTAGTGGGATCAATAGTTGAGAAATGTACTGGTTTACGATCTCCTAATATATAATGCAAAGTATGTAGAGAGCTGTCCCGCCAGTATAATGGCAAATCCCAAGGTGTTAGAAGGAGCTTCGGACATGCACAAATAAATGGTAACTAGGTGCCTGACGGCAGCCAATGACGTCTTCTTCCCGTGTTGCGGCCTCAAGCCGGGAAGGTGTGATGGTTCTCCGTATGGTATAATAAGCAAGAGCTCTGGTGGTTGTTGCTTCAATAAATAGATAAACCAATAAGACTAAGTGCAAATGCTTTAGAATGGTGGAAGGGTGCTATCTTGACGCGTTTCTCCCTTGAAAAGGGTTTTATCAAAGAGTCTCAGGTGCTGTGTTAACTTGCCTTATAATTAGTCATTTGTTGTGTTTAATTTAAAAATGGATTCTAATGTAACAATCTGTAACATTCTCCTTGAGTAGTAAGATAAACATCAATTTATTAAATTAAACAGATAGAGATAAAAAGGAAAGATTAATGATAGTAAGTAAAATATGGTTATGTTCAATATTTTACATTTATTTACTTATTTTATTTTTTTTACTTATATAATGTTATATTCATCCTTATACCAGCGCTTTGTTTCCCTTTTTTTGTTTGATTCACTACTTTATTGAAAGACAGACTATCTTTCTACAGAGCATCGGTTTTTTGGGATTACGCTATTATTTAAAGTGCCTAACCCTCCATCAGTGCATACTATTTATTATTTATTTAAAACCTAAGCGTCCCCTTTAGGGTATACAGGATATCACCTAAAACCCCCCTTTCTTTTAACATACGTGCCTAATTTTACGATTCTAGCTACTACACATGCGTAGTAACTATTTTACGCTAAAGACCGCCTTCTTTAAAGACCGCATGTATGCAATCTACGTAACGAAACGCTACGTAGATAGCGTAAAATAGTTACTACACATGCGTAGTAGCTAGAATCGTAAAACTAGGCACGTATGTTAAAAATGAAGGGGCCCATTAAAATTATATATAAGGTACAGGTAAATGTGATGGACAAAAATGATAACATATTACGTAACGGCAATAGGTGTTGTGTCACCGAGTGTGTGTATGTGTTTCAGCGCTCTACACATGTGTTCATTGTTATTCATGGAGACAGCTGTCTCAGGAAAGACATTCAGAAAGATGATTATTTATTATCAATGAGCAATTATTAACATTAACAGTTTCTTCTAAACACATGACTGGAGCCAAACCAAACTAGCAAAAAGTGCCAACAACACTTACCAACCAGCAGAATCTTTTCCAGTTGTGAAGAGCCCTTAGAGCTGTAGGGGCTGATTCAGAGTTTGGGAGTAAGGACAAAATTGGAGTAACTGTACAGCTCGGCTAAACCATTTTGTAATGTTAGGGGGGCTGATTCATTTTAAATCTTTTGCATGCAGGGAAAATACTTTACTTTTGCACATAGAAATCAAATACTGCTTAGCTTCGTTTTTTATCTATAAATAAGAGTTGAGCTAAGAAACTTCACCTCTCAACTCTAATGATTTCAGCATGGTATTGCTCTTGTCTACACTTGCACCTAAAAGAGGTGTAAGTGCAGCTCTGAATCAGCCCCGTAGTGACAGACAAACTTTGTTGTCACTGAACTCAGTTTTTTTAAAGATCTTAAATAGGTCAAATTAACCCCATACATTAACCACATACATTCTAGCAAACCTGAGACATTGTCAAATATTATCTTTTTTTTTTATGTTTTATGTTTTTATGTTGTCATGTCCTCTTTACAATGAATTTGAGAATTATAAACACCTAGAAACGTTTTCTAAGTTCTCCATTATTCCTAGAACAGCTTTTTGTGCTCCTCCCTTGTCTGCCTGTTTTGTGTTGCACTTTGCATTTATACACAAATATTGTGACACAGGATAAAGGTTTTCCTTAGCATCACAACTCACACACCACCTTAGGTACCATTCACCATGATACATTGACTGTTTCAGTCTCTGACCTGTGATTTGTGCTTACAAATTCATTAGCCTGTTCTTTGGTAGCCCTTTTTTTTTTAATATGATCGGTGTTCCTAATTCACTGTGTATGTGTCTATATATAACACACCCATGAGAGTTGCAGTGGCATTCTGGCTTTATGTGCCTCGTTTGGTAATGAGAAACCATCATCGTCTTTGCAGGCTATTGGAGACAGCAGCTGGATCATATTTGCGCTCACCTGCGCTGCTACACACAGAATGACTCAGATTTTAAGGCTTTAATCGGAAAGCCTCGAATGGGAAGAGTAAGTAAACAAATTGCAAACTTAGTGCAGTTCTGTTCACAGTGTGCTGAAGCAAGTAACAGATATTTTGGAAAAAGATTTTTTTTAGACATCTGTAACTTTTTCCCTTACATTGTGTATTGCAGAAGTCAATAATGTTGCTTAGCCATAAACTGTACATACTTAGGTTGAGGAATAACACTTTATAGTTACCAGAGACCTGAAAACAATAGTTTTGTAAGTAATTATTAATTAGACACCATAAATGGACTTGTAGATGTAAATTGTAGGAGAGTCTCCTGAATCTGGGTGTTATTTTTGTATGGGAATAAACGGCACCCTTTACCCCGCTGTGTTTTATGAGTCCAACCATCTGTTCACATTCTGGGCCTCCATACTTGTCTTGTAATTAAAGTGTCTATTTCTGCATCAGACCGTGTATTTACCAACAGGCTGCATGCCGTGCGATTGCTTCTATCTTTCCAGAATGTTACTTATTCTTTCACTGGATCAAATCCAGACTTCTGAAAAGTGGACGTATTCCAATTACTAGAATCAGGAAAACACTTGCTAAAGCACATGCATAAGCCCTGCATTCCCAGGACTGGTCTGGGTCCAGAGTTCTGTCCTGTGAGCATCACGCTATGTGGGTGGGTTGGGGCTTGAAGTATGCAGGTAGTACAGTGAGGACGTATTACGTGCCTTCCATACTAATATTTCCACACAGTCCCTAAATGACACAAGGATGGCACATAGGTTTTAAAGCAGGGGTCTGTTGTCATGTTTCCTCCCCTCACCCACAACTTGATCTAGAAGGCAACCACCATTGAATCCCCATTATCTCGTGACTCTAGAGGTAATGGACTCTAGAGCACAGCAGCATTGGAAGTCTAGATCTGATGCCGGCCCTGTTCCTTTTAATCGATCAAATACTATTAAACTAATTTAACTTAACACATTTGCAAGCTGTGCACATGTTCCTAGATAGTACTGATGTAAGCTGTATTTACATATATTTTAGTGCGTTCACATAGGATCTGCCAAATGCATATTCTTCATTATCACTCTTGGGAACACTTGCATCAACATCACAATGTGACTCTCACAAATGTAACCCTATATCACAGTTAATTTAACTTGTTAAAATAGAAGAATCAGAAATTTCATTTTCATTCCTAAATGCTGGATGAGTATAACATTTTAGGGACGCATTCGTCTAGGACACTTGTATCACCAGTCACAGCATCATAGTAGACAGTGCACTTTGTACAAGTGCTGTGTAGGAGATAAGGTTATTTCAGGGGAGTGGTGAATGACAGGAAATGGTTATTGATGTCATATATATGTTATATAATATCATTTGTATACAGGAGAAGTATTACTTTTCCAATAAATTTATATATATACCCATTAAACACATTTTGGCTAAGCAGCCTCACCTGGACAAATGATTACACTAATAATTAATTACATTTATAAATAGTTTTCTTCTCTCTTTATTACAGATGATTTCAGCAACAATGCATGAAGATGGTTATGAAGTCAGTTTGAGGTTAAATTATGTATTAGTAACAGACAAGGTGAGTACATAAGCCAAAATACTTGCATGATCATATACATACATCTGTGGATCTGATCCAGGGCTTTTGTACCGCGGCAGCGTAGATATGCTATTGAAAATGTGTGCGCCCTATTCAGACAGTAGCATCTCTGGATACATAGAACTGGTTGCATTCCCCGGTTAGAAAGTCTTATTTCTGAAATAGGGACATCCGAAAGTTCCTTTTCGGACGTCCCTATTTTGAATACCCCCAGTTTAGAAAATGTTTTCAGAATGGGTGAGTATGCTGATTCCGTTTCGGAAACACCGCCATCGCAGGACCCGCACCACGGGAAAGGTTAGTAACCTCTCCAGGGTTAGGGTCAGGCTGCGGGGAAGGGAGGGTTAAGGTCAGGCTGTGGGAGATAGTGGGTTAGGGTCAGGCTGCGGGAGATGGTGGGGAAGGGTCAGGCTGTGGGAGATGGAGGGTTATGGTCAGGCTGAGGGAGAGGGAGGGTTATGGTCAGGCTGTGGGAGATGGTGGGTTCGAAACCTATTTCGATAGGGCCGTTCTTTCCGGGGACCTATACCCCATAGAACTTCAAATGAGCAGGCTTTTGAAACATTCAAACGTATATGTATGAACTGAAGTATAATGCTGCAGCCTATATAAGTTTGCATGTTTTATAGTATTTATTTTTTTGTATTATTTCAATAGTTACAGTTTAATTGTTTAATTATAACAAATAATTAAAACATTAAAATAGATATTTTATTAAAAGAGGAAAACAATTTTTTAAAAGAATCTATCTATAAAAAAAAACTGAGCAAAATGTGCATCAATAGGCTGCTATGCAGTTTTTTAATAACAAATTGTGTAGTGTATGCAGACTGTGTTTTAAGAATAAAACTTGTTTCATATTAGACTGCTGTTATTTAGATGTGTTAGATGTGTATGGCTGTTTT
>WWET01000596.1:146692-158959 GCA_011038615.1 Limnodynastes dumerilii
TTTTTTTTACTAAGAATAGAGGCTTTCGTTATTAAAATCTCCTCTGTCTTACACTTACACCAGCAGGAAACATGGCTGCTGCCATCACTGCTGTGCTATAACGCCCAACTTCCTTTTGTAATACACCCCTAAAAAATCTAATCAAATTATGCAAGTGCATCGGTACGATAAAACAAGATTGTGGGAGCATATACACTTCTACTATATCTTGCCAGAGTCGTTTATTGTGTGATGGACAAATAATTGAATGAAAATACTGTAGTGTGTACCCAGCTTTAGTCTCCAAGAGCTGTGGCATCAGCCTTTTAAACATGTATTATCAAATAACCCAATGATACAGGGACATGTGCTCAATAAGATGGCTGAATAACTCACTGCCTATACATGTTTACTATATTGTAAATGTCATTATTATTATATTACTTACTTAGAATAATAATATTAATGACGAAGGTAAAAAAAGAAAGTTGTTAAACTGGACACATTTATTTAGCATTCTATAATATGAAATTTTTTCAATATTTTCCAGAATGTTGTGACCGGGAAGCCAATGACACTGTCCAGCAATAACTTTCTAAGCAATGTGACAGAAGGCCGAGATGAGCGCTATGAAACCCAGTCCAGTGTGGGTAAGTTCTGCACTTGATGATGCAGTTGAACCTGTCATTCACTTCTCAAAGGGTCTTGTGCAGATGTTTGCTGTTAGGATAATCAGTTTTTCCCTTAACGTCTCAACAATGCTGTTATAATATATCGTATATAGATTTGTTTTAGAAGACATATATACATTAGAGGACAAAAGTTTGTTCTTCACACAAATACATAATACATTTTGGCTTAACTTGCCAAATGTATTGGCTATGTACTGAGGTCCTAGATCAGGAGGGCACAAACATTTTGGTGCCAGTGTCTAATTGGGAGAGGCCACAATAACATATCCACTGTTCACAATGTTCTGCTAGGCTGGATCCATTCTCATGCACTGCCAGGCTGTCCGAAATCACATTTCTAATCCCCTGTTCAACAGCTGCAGTGAAAACCATGCACTTCAGCACAGGGGCACTAGAGGGAGCACCAGGAAGCTATGATAATAATGAAACTATAGTTAGATAATGAATTATATTCCCATATTTGGCATATGGTCTGTCTACTGCTGCCTGGTGAGTCACTCGCTTATCCAGGTATTTGATGGACTTCCCGAACATTCTCTCCTGGACATTAGACCAGGCATAGGCAATCTGCAGCTTTCCAGGTGTTGCGAAACTACAAGTCCCATCAAACCTGGTCAGCTACCAGCTATGCCTTTGCTGTTGGAGCATGCTGGGACTTGTAGTTCCACACCTGGAGAGCTGCAGGTGGCCTATGCCTGCACTAGACTAAGCAAATTTGAAGAGAACAGACAAAAAAAAATGTCTGCCTCCCTGATTACACGGCTTCATACCATAGGTGTGTGACTTCACCTCAAGTGACGCGACGCTAGGATAATAAAATTAAAAATACAATGAAATAAAATGGCTTCTGGTTTGCAACATGATCTGTTGTGGCCCAAGGAGACCATATAAAAACACAGGGGGAATACCATAGTTTTGGAAAAGGTAACTGGACAAAATGTTATGTGTGTTATAAGTAGATAATTTATGGCATTAGCGTGCTCACAAGATACAAGGCATGTAAACAGACTAAAGAGCCTGTGAAACAATGTGTATTGACTCTTGTATTGTGCCCTTTCAGAGTCATTGTATTATTGTTTTTTTAAGGACAAATATTGACATGAGAATCATTCTGGATAAGACTAATCTACTAGAGAGAAAGCACCTAGTGGAACTAGTACCAGCATTATGTTAAATAGGTTTCAGTTTGTTTATCAGTAGATCATATGATGAAATAAAGATTTATTGTAAGAAAACAATGTTTAAAGTGCTGCAGTTTTTCAGAAAACGTAACATACTTCTGTTTAAAACACTTCTTGCTTATTTTAAAACATTTTTTTAAAGTGTCATTTTACACCTAGTTGTTAGAAAGAAAGAACAATCCATATATTGTACGAATAGTTTCTATGTCAAATTTATCCTAAGTATCTCCAGTGTGTAGCTGTCCAAGAAAAAACAAAGTGATGGTTGAGGGGCTATGGGTTCTGTTCATGTACAGGTGTCAGAGCAGCATCTATTGCAGGTAGTACAGACAGGGATCAACCGAAGCTGCGCTGTGATCCGTCTGTACTACTCCCTGCAATAGATGCATATCTATGTACTGTGTAGTATGCTCTGACAGCTTTGAAGGTATACTTCAGAGCAGCTTTTTACATAGATATGCAGCAGAACCGAGAGCCCTGTCGCCGCCCCCCCCCTCTTCTAGGATTATCAGTCCCAGCAGAGGAGGTGTATGGTGCCGATAACGGGACATTTCCCTAGCAGGAAATCGTCCCGTTTATCGAGCCACCCCCTGTTGGGACCAGTAATAGTCCTAGTGTATGCCCAGCTTAAGGTAGAGCAAACCTTTTTTTTTGGGCCATAAGATTAACTAGTTTATGATAACTATAATTTAAAAGACAATATTGTCATTACTCCTCCTCTCTGACTACCACCAACATGTAAATGGATGTTGTATTGTATAACACATGTATTCCTTACAGCAAGTGAGGATGGGCTAAGTGCCAGAAGCAACAATTCAAAAGCAAAGCGATCCAAGAGAAAGAACAGAAAACCTATACAGAAAGAAGACAGACTTCCTGTATGTAGCTGATAAACTAATGCTAAGCCGATAAAAGATAATGAATGAAGGAATAATCTACAATGGCCAATGTTACTGCAATTTCAAAATGTTCATGTTAACATAAAAGGATCAGAGGGTCTCAAAGCAGGGGGCATCTGGGGTTGATACCAGGATGGTCCAGTTTTGTAATGCCTCAAGCCAGGTTCCTAGCCCATCTGCACTCAAGCTTCCGGCTACATTTGCAAATGGCCCTTTACAACCATCACATGACTTCTCATCACTGGCACAAATCCTTCTGCATGCATTCAGAATTGACTAATTATTTTAAGAGTGTCACCAGATACAGATTTTTAATGTGGCTATTGCAATGCAGAAATGAGGGGCACATATAAGTAGGATGGATCAGTGTGATAAAAATACATGATAAAACCAGAATGGAAGCTGCTCAATCAATTTATTAAGTAAATGTTAAACAGGTGCATGAAAGGCAGGGGGTAACCTGCTAGCCACAGAAACAAAGGGAAAAATTACCTCAGCACACTGCCATAAACACTGATAAAAATACATGCATCCCAAACAGTTACAACTATATACATTTCTGTCTATAATAAGTGTCTTGTAATATAAAAGAAACTAGTAAAAAAAAAAAACATTTCAAAAATCTTAATTTAAATTGGTTCATATTAAAACTATTTGGAAAAATGTTTTTGGGTTTTGGTTTTTTAAAATGATAAATAATGTCTTTTTTTTTTAATGTTTTCAATACTATTTAAACCACCAAATTTGGAACACAGCCTGAAGATCGCAAGCTTCTTAAGGAGGTTGGACCAAAGGGTGAAGGAAGGATTTCATCTGTAGAGGAGCTTTTGGATGAGGTACATTAAACTAAACAAACATCTGAGGTCTCCATAAAGACCTGGCAGGCGACTGTCTAATCCAGTCAATCTGCATAGCGACCCAATGACCAATGTGGAAGCACCCATGCAATCAAATGATCTCATATTTCTATTCATTTACTTGGGTAGAAAGACCGGATCAATAAGTGTAAGATGGTTCCTATTAGGGACATTAGTGGTGTCATGTTTCGGCATAAGACTATAGTGACAAATATTTTTATAAAAGCAATCCAAAACAACAATTAATCTCAAACTGTCTGCAGACCAAAAAATTCATGTACTTATTTCTGATCAAGTTTAACTATTGGTATATAACTAAAGTTGATAATGTAGAAAAAGAAAACATTTCACAAAATGGGCCTGATCCAGACCTACGCCGATGCGCTGTGCTTACTAAAGCACAGCGTATCGGCGTTTACTTACCCTGACACTCCCCCTGTGCGGGCGAATGGCCCCTTCCTTACGCCGGCTGAAGGCTACCCTAACTTCAGCCGGCGTAAGGAAGGGGCCATACGCTCGCACAGGAGCGTATGACCGCTTAGCCCGCCCTCCTACCCTCATTTAACTACCTTCCCCCGCCCACCTGCACTAACCTTAACGTAGGGACGCTGGAGGACGTCCCCTCCAGCGTCCCTACAGCGCTGCTACGGACGCCCGATCCAAGATCGGGCTTTGCCGTAGCGACGCCGGGCAACATCTGCCCGGCGCATGCGCAGATTGGCTCAAATGCTGATCTTACGCTTACGCCCGCTGTCCTAGCGACGGCGGGCGTTAGTCTGGATCAGGCCCAATGTATATATCCTGTTGGCTGAATACTTGTCATCAGATCAATAACAGCAGGGATGGTCACAGATACTTACTATATTTAATAGAAATCTTCTTATTTTTAGGGTGCAGATCCTAACTGCACCAACAACGAAGACCGTCCTGTGCTAACAGTGGCAGTCCTTAATAAGCATCACAAAGTCATACCAGTCTTGGTACAGAAGGGAGCCGACATAGACCAGCAGTCTGGACCGTAAGTGTCTATAAGATTACATACAATTATATTACGTTAGACCTTTAACCAGAGCCAGTTGGTAGACTCTGTTCTATTTTCATAAATGATAAGCTAAAATTATAACAATAATTTTTTCTGAATTCCCAATACTTATTTTTGTTTTTCTGGTTTGTTAAGCTCCACTTTGCAGAGGTTCAATAATGTAATAAGACATATTTTCCCTTCAGGCACAATAACACTGCTCTGCATGAGGCTGTCTTGCTGGGGTTGGATGGGAAGAAATGTACTGAAGTATTGCTGGGGTAAGTACACACAAGCTGAGGGTTAAACCAAGTGTATGAAAAACACAGGGTTTCTTCTAGATTTGAGCTGAAAATGTATTACTTCCTAGAAATGTACCATAATTACTTCCATTACTATACATAGTACTTTTATGGGACGCTTTCATTTGTTGTTGCACAGTTTGGCAAATGTCCTAGATATTTGTAAACTTTGGCACCTCGCAGTAAGTCGGTCCCTTTTTCTCCAGTTAGGGATGTCGAAATAATGGGATTATGGCTGCAGAATAGTTAAATATATATAAAAATACAATAAAATCATTGAGGCTTTGCAGTAGCAGCTATAATTGCACTCAGTCTGGATCCTATGCCTCTGCTACCAGCCTCTTACTGAATCCTTCAAACAGGTGGGTTTTATTTAAGTTCAGTGTACAGCTGAACTGGCCATACACTATATGATAATGGGGTAATTACCTTATGAATGTGCAGTGTATAGAAAGGCCCAATATGTCAGAATGCAGACAACAACACTCCTAAACACTATTCCCCAATGATCAGATTGTCCAGTCTTCCTCTTAGGCCAGTGGGGAACTAGCCTCAATTTATAGGATGGTACAAGTCCCATAAGCAAGCTCTCCAGCTATCAAACAATGATGTTTTAGTGATGTATTTAAAATAACACAAACAAGAATACACTGTGTATTATAGAACAATATTTCCTATTGTTATCATTCCTGGTATTGTGGTGCCTGCTAGATGTTAATGTGATATTATACATGGCAAAGAACAAGGCAGTCTTAAATTTTAAGTATTCCATGCTTGACGGATATCGTACTTCTTAGATTCCCATCTTTGAGTCCAATTGAATATCCCTCAGTGTAAAATACTGCATAGTTGTATGCAGTCTTGTGCAACATATGAGCTAACCATAACCCAGTTTAGTCCAATGTCTGATGGAACATTCTATATTCTGCACTTATTCAGATGCAACTCAAGTATAAAAAAGAAAAACGATAAAGGGATGACAGCCTACGACCTGGCTCTCAAGAGTGGAAATGACCAACTGTCTTCACTCTTTGCCTCCAAGTTAGGGCAAGGCATGCTGGATAAGATCACCAAGCCAAAGAATATCAGTCTGGAAGTCTTCTGAGCTGAAAATGTATATAACTAATCAATATGTTCGAATTTCCCAATCAGTTCAATAATCTGTCAGTCTATAAATGATCTGCTTTGCTTTCTCATTAACACACATTTTTATGTTGCTTCTATTCACACAGAATAAAGAGGCTGTGTGTTTCACTTTGTTGTTTTAACCTTTTTGTAGAACATGATTAGCCGCTAAGCAGTGACCTGTAACTGACAATTTCCTGCTAGGGTTTGATCAAGGGAAGGGATTCAGTCCTCTTTGCCTCATTGGTCTTTTCAAACAAATACTGCAATGATAAAGCCAGGACTCTGTGACTTCTGCCGCACTTCATTTCCTAAACAGTGGTGATTCCAATTAATAGCAACACACTTTACCAAACACAGCGAGTTTAATATACACATTTTACAGCAAGATTGGCATTGTTATTTTTGGGGTAAACGTATAAAAATGTTACAGTGAACAGTCTTTTTAGTCCTAAAAGGACTTCATGAAATTCTTAATAAAAAATAAAATAAAAAAAGAAGTGCAATAGAGATCATTACATAATTCATGATATTTCAGGATTCCTTCCGCATAAAATGACACATCGCAATACCAGAAAAGGACTGTGAAGCAACAGCTTTAGTGTATCCTTAACTTCACCTAATATGAATGTGTATAGCACAGAGTCCTATTTACCACCTCTCTGGTGGTAAAGATTGTATTTCGCCTAGTCTGTGTTCTCTGTATATAAGTGTAAACTAAGGATCAGGGTTTAAAACACTCAAAAGGAAAATAACGATGTTAAGCGTTATAAAAGGGTAAACTAAAATACTACTGTAATAGAGAAACTGACATTTACAGCTGGTAGAGCCAACCTGTAACACTTCAGCCAGGAGACATTGGAAGGTTTCGATCCTCCATCCAGAACATGTGCAGCAGGTTACTGCATGCACAAAACACTGCTATAATGCGCTCTAAGCAGCCACTCAGCATATATTCCGGCAGTCTGCTATCCTGTAAAACTGCAGAAGAGCTGTCTAGGATAAAAGTGTTGCTGCAGACTGTCTGTCTTTTAGATGTTCCACTGTTGGGATCCAGAGCCCCTGACTCCAAGGGCCAGATTTACTAAGATGCGGGAAAGGGAAAGTGGAGATGTTGCCCATAGCAACCAATCCGATTGTAGCTGACTTTTTTATTATGCAATTGGAGAAGAGAGAGCTAGAATCTGATTGGTGGCTATGGGCAATCTAGCCCCAGGTGTGAAATTACAAGTCTCATTATTCTCTGCCAGCTATGCTGCAGGCTGCCTATAGCTGCTCTACAGTGATGAACAGTTCCCATATGTGGAAATATTTACATGCCACAACTGGCCAGTCATAAAAAAATAAATGCAATGAAGACATATAAAGAGCAGTGTCCAGGGCAGTATAAGCACAAAGCAAGGAACCTTTACAAAGTACAAAAGATGATAGTTTTGTTTTTTAAGTTACAATTAATCAGACAACTATCTCTCTGAACACAGATATTAGTAATAATTACTCTTAAGCAAGGATCAAGATCTTCAGTGTAAACGGGACAGTGATGTACTCCTGTTTTTTGGAAAATATCAAGATAATTCATTTGATAAATTAGCTGTTAATGTAGGTCATTGAAAAGTTGTTTATTTAACAAGTTTTATGACCTTCATTTCAAAGATAGATGCACTAAAGTATTGCAGCGTTATTTTGGCAGAAGCGTCACCTTAATATTTTGTGCTGTTTAGATGCACAAACTGTTACTCATTGACTGAGATTTTTCCTGGTTCACACTGTAGCTGTGCTGCCTGATGCAGAAGACTGAGGCTCTCACAGCAGCCTGAAGAACTGCTGCCATCTAATCAACCAAAGAGCCGCATTCAGGTCAAACAATCCATTTAATCAAACCATAAGGAAAACCATACCAGTAGGCATGTTATACTGCTATACAAGATAGATGGCTCTAAAGACTATATGTGGCACTATGGCACCTATTTACCTTTAGCATCACCCATTTCATCTCCTGCATGTCAACATTTCTGAAGAATGACTCACACTACGGGGTATGAGGAACCTCACAAATGACTATACCAGGGGTTCTCAACCCTGTCCTCAAGTACCACTAACGGTCCAAGTTTTTTAATTCTCCTTGCTGGAGGTGAGCTCATAACTGACAGTTACATTTTGAAAGCTCCACAGGTTTTGCAGGGAAACCTACAAAACATGGATCGTTAGTGGTACTTGAGGACAGGGTTGAGAACCCCTGGACTATACAATTACCACATTCCTATATTTATTCTAACTCTGCTCTATCTAACATATCTTCAATGTATGTAGATGTTTAAAAAGTGATCCTTTGTAAAGAAAGGTTTTACCAAAAACTAAAAAATGTACATAATTAATTTCAAAGTTGCCGTTGGAAAAAGAAGTTTTCATAGAGCTGTTGTTACATTGTCCATTGCAACAATTACTACACAGAACAGTTCCCAGGAATTCATCACCCGAAATTTCTGCAATCAGAGGGACGAATAGAGATGTCTGGGGGCAAAACCTAAACCCATAACATCACCTTCGTAGCCGCAGGAAAAAAGCATGTTTACACTCTTTGCTGTCTAATGGGTAATACTTGTCATAGAAATCTAGGATGTATTCTTCAGTCTTGAATCCAAACTTCTGGTAGAGCAACATCGCAGGATTATTTGCTGAAACGTGTAACGTTACATCCTTCCCCATACAGGTCTGTCAGGAAGATATAGATAACGAGAAGTCATTCAGTCATAACAATGAGAATGGGATAAAGGCCCGGATTCACAACCCCGGACACATACGCACATACGTCCTTATATTACTGATAATAGCTACTACGCATGCGTAGTAACTATTTTACGTAATCTATGTATCGTTTTGTTCTGTAGATTGCGTATATGCGGTCTTAAAGACCGCATATACGCAATCTACGTAACGAAACAATACGTAGATTACATAAAATAGTTACTACACATGCGCAGTAGCTATTATCCGTAAATTAACAACGTATACGCAATATGTCCGTGGTTGTGAATCCAGGCAGTGGCATATAACAAAAAATCTTTAAAAAGATAAGATTAATAAAACATTTTAAAAAACATACCTAAAAGAAAATGCATTTTTTCATTTACTGTACAATGTAGATGTCTTTTTAGTCTTGCTTTGAAGATTATGGCCCTGATTCAGAGATTGAAAATAAGAACTTAAAGTTACACCTGGGCTAAACCATGTTGATTTCAGGGGAGTCAAATTTCATTTGTTGCAACAGTATTATAGTTAAAAGGTGATGATTCTCAGCTCAAGTCTAATTAGCAGTTTAAAAGTGAAGCTGATCAGGTATCTGTGTGCAATAAGTAAAAGCAAAGCATTCTTCCTGCATACATAGAATAAAATTAACTTGACCTCCCCTGAAATCAACATGGTTTTGCCCAGGTGTAACTTTAAGTTCTTATTTTCAGCCTCTGAATCAGGCCCTATGTACTGTATTCATACTTAAGAAGCAGCTGCTTCTTAAGTACGGTCTTTTACGAATTGACCTACTATGCGCGCTAATGCCGCCTCGGGGAGTGTTAGTTAGAAGTAGGAGGGGGGCATTGTCCGTGTGTAGTTTCTTAAGAAGAAAACTACGCACGGTAAGATAAGGTAGCGCTATGGCACTCTTAAGGGCCATAAAATACCTAAAAACAGGGGGCGTGTTAGGGGCTGGACGAGTGAGTTAACTGCGGTTCTGTCTCACTCTTAAGTGTGAATACAGTCCTATGTTTCTGCAGTGGGGCCTTTTTCTTAGATTTTATACGTGCTATAGTACTTAGGCGATGTATAGACACAAGAAAAATGTATTATTATTATTATGAGATTAGGCATCTGCCACGCTTACCTGGATAAGATGGTAGATCATAAACGTAGCGATGCCGGCTCGCCTCCATTCCGGATGGACGAACAGAAATGAAATGTAAGCTTCGTTGTACTTTACATCAGGCACCATGAAGCCGAAGGCAATGATGACCTTCTTATAGAGAACTACAACACTGAAATCTGGATACTGCAAACACTCGGAAACATCTATCCCTGGAAACACAAACACTGACATTATAACTGAGGTGAATCAAACACAACCCCCTATACAGAACATATAAAGCCATTACAGTAAGCCATTTGTAATGCTAAAAGTGTCTGTAAAATATATGCAATTTAGGTCTCTTTACTTTAGCTTGTGCACAAGTAACAGCACCTGTCCAGGTAAATGTGTGCCAGCTGGGCATGTGGTCCAGGGAAATTAAATGATTCCCCAGGGTATAGGACATTTATGGTAAGGCAATGTGGTGTTTGGTAATGCTTGATGCACG
Organism: Limnodynastes dumerilii; assembly: GCA_011038615.1. NCBI lineage: Eukaryota > Metazoa > Chordata > Amphibia > Anura > Limnodynastidae > Limnodynastes > Limnodynastes dumerilii. Next base: position 157,095 of record WWET01000596.1, read on the forward strand.
GCTTGTGTAAGGACTGTCTGGTATAGCTGACCCTTTGGTCATCATTGGACACTGCAACAATCCCAGACTAACATGGTCTCCCGAACAGCTCTAACTCCATTTTGTTTGTGTTCAGTAAGGGAAGCGGCGTGTGCTGTACCATGCACTGTAACAGTAAAGCAATTAATGACTTATCGTCTCTTCTTACCTGGCCAGAAGAATTCCTGACATAATGAATTGATTGTGGGGATGTGGCCGGGGCGGACATAGCAATAGTCAATGGGAGACTCTGGTTCTGGCGTCCAGTTCATGGCGTTCCTATGAGTGTATGCTCGGATCTGAGCCAACAGTTGCATTCTACAAGGTCTGGTCTCATAATCACGCCTGGAACAATAAATAGAACAAATGTTTGAACAATTTTATTTCAATATACGAAAGCCTGTAATAAGGAAACAAAAAACATGTATGTAGCTCATAAATTCAGTATATTTCTATGTTATGCTCTGTAAGGACTATTTGCAAATAACATTTTGTCAGCCTCCAACTGGTCAGGATCCATTTTATGGATTTCTTTGATAATAACAATCCAGACTAAAGTAAGTGCTTGAAATGAGTTAGTCCTGGGTTAAACCATGTTGATTGCAGGGGGAGTCAAGTTAATTGTATTCTTTGCATGCAGGGATTTATCTTTGAATTGCTTACTGCACACAGATACTGACCAGCTTTACTATCACACTGTTATTTAGACTTGGAATAGGAAACATCACCTCTCAACTCTAATACTGTTTGCAACAGATGTAACTAAGTTCAAGCACTTACTTAAGTCTGGATCCAGTCCATTATATCTATAACTACAGTAGTGAAGGCACTGCATTACGGGAGAATTTTTAATTCTCAATTAAGTCTGACAGTAGAAGAAAGGATTGTGGGTAAGAGAAAAGAAAATGTAATAGTACCTTTAGATAAGAAGTTATATAACAAAAAGCAGCTTTACCAGTAACATCACCAATTTGCCTTAATACTACACTTCACTTAATGTAACATGGGTCCTAATTACAGCCAAGTTTACCAATGTCTCTGATGGGATATTAGTGTCAATACAAGAAGGAATGTTTCATCAACCAACAACTAGACTCAGTAACACCAAATCAGATGACAAGTAAAGCTTGCAATACACTAGAGCTATTATCAAAAATCGCATGAAATCCCTGAAAATCTTCACGATTTTTCATCTAGAGTCCTCTAGACTCTGAAAAGATATTGGCGCCATACACTACACAAATTTCAACCAATAATCGTCAAAATGTGAAAAACCTGACATTTGTAACGCAAATATAAGACAAAGGATTTAAAAAATAATTATTATTATGTGCGCTGTTTTGGTTTGCAAAGTTTAATATCAGTAGTTTTGTTGGTATTTTTTGGGGAGATATGATTGCTGAAGAAAAGCATTTTTCTTTGACAAATAATAAAAATTAAAATTTTCTATTAATGTTCACTAAAGCATATTGATAATTAATCTGCTTGTGTGATTTCTATGTATTGCATAGTACATTACATTATCAGTCCAGGGTCCACATACAACTCCATTAAAAGTCCAGAGTCCATTCTAAGCCCAGGGTACACATGGAGCTCCATTAAAAGTCCACCGTTCTGGCGTGCTCCATTAAAAGTCCAGAATTCAGGTGTTTCAATACATATTGGGCCTGATCAAGACCTACGCCCGTCGTCGCTAGGAGGGCGGGTGTAAGTGTAAGATCGGCTGAAAAGCCAATCTGCCCGGCGTTGCTACGTCCTCAGCAGCGCCGTAGGGACGCTGGAGGGGACGTCCCCCAGCGTCCCTATGTTCAGGTTAGTTAGTGTAGGTGGGAGGAGCTAGTTTAATG
>WWET01000596.1:161704-182322 GCA_011038615.1 Limnodynastes dumerilii
CCCCACACACACCCCCCCCCCCCGCCTCTCAGCTAATCTAAATCCCCCCCTCCCGCTTCTACCTAATCACCCCCCCATCTCGAGGCGGCATTAGCACGCCTCCTTCTTCCTAAACTACTCTGTGTGGTCTTTCTAACAAATTTACCTAACTGGTACGTAGATTGTGTAAATGACCTACTAAGCAGTAGCTTCTTAGGTGTGAATGCAGCCTAATAACTTTAAATAAACAAACATAAAAATATTTATAAAAAGCATAAAAGGATTGAATACTTCACATGAGAAATTTATGTGCAATAGCAAGAGTTGTCCGCAAAAAGTGAATAAAGCTTGAGAGCTGGATTACCTCAGATTACTATGGACATTCGACATATGCTGATACAGTAAATATTACCAAGACTCTTTCACTTTGTATATATACACAATAGTTTATTACTACTGTATTTGCTATGTTTGTATTCAATGACTGTTGTTTTACAGATGTTCCTCTATGACTAAAACATAGTACTTGGAATTTTCTTTTCTGTTCATGTGAATGATTCTGAATCTTTCGGACTCTAAAAACTACTTTCAATAAAAACCATCTGATAAAAAAAAAAAAAAGCATAAGAACTGATCATTTCTGCAGATCTGACTACAGTCACTTACCTTATGTAAGGCTTTAGAACGCGAGAAGTGTAAGGACTCACTATGCTCAGATCAGTCTCTTTGTCTTCAGCGGCGCCCAGACGATATAAGAAACGCAATGTAGAGTGCCGGATTCCTTTTGTGGCTGGCATGGCACTCTATTGGGCAAGAGAATTTATTAGATAGCGCAAAATTGACCTAAAACTACGTCATATTTTCACACAAATCCTAAAAGTAGATAAAGAGAACTAAATCAAACAAAGCAGTCAAAAATATTAGACTTGGTCATTTATTGAGCATCACGATCCAACATCACATATCTGTGAGTGACAAAAGTATGTGAACCTTTAGGATTAGCAGATAATTTGAAGGTGAAATTAGAGTCAGACTATTTCAATTAATGGGATGACAATCAGGCGTGAGTGGGTGACCTGTTTTATTTAAAGAAAAGGGATCTATCAAAGTCTGATCTTCACAACAGGTTTGTGGAAGTGCATCATGGCATGAACAAAGGAGATTTCTGAGGACCTCAGAGGAAGGGTTGTTGATGCTCAGCAGGCTGGAGTGGTCAACCAACAAAGTTTACACCAAGAGCAAGGCATATGAATAGTCTGCAAGATCACAAAGGAATTAAAGGTAACCTCTAAGCAACAAAATAGAGCCTTTTGGTTTAAATGAGAAGCGTTATGTTTGGAGAAAGGAATTCTGCATTATACCAACAAATTCTAAAGGAAATTGTCAGGACACCTGTCTGTGAACTGAATATCAAGTCATTTTACCACAGTATGGTTAAAGAAGAATAAAGTTAAAGATTTCGAATGGCCAAGTCCACGTCCTGACCTTAATCCAATAGAAAAGTAGTGGAAGGACCTGAAACAAGCAGCTCATGGCAGAAAGCCAGTTGAAGCTGTTTTGCAAGTCGATCTACAGGACGCTTACCGGTAATGTGTAGATGCAGTTATTGCAGTACAAGGGGGTCATACCAGATACTGAAAGCAAAGGTTCACATACTTTTGCCACTCACAGATATGTGATAGTGGATCATTGTTCTCAATAAATAAATGACCAAGTCATTTCTTTTTTACCCTCATTTGTTTTGGTTCTATTTATCTATTTTTAGGACTTTTAAAAGTCTTAAGGGTTCACAAACTTTCAAACCCCACTTTACAAACCTGAGTAGGCAGAAATTATAGTATTGTTAGACTGATTGTCAGTAGCACCAGCTGTGAAAGAGAACTTTCTCCCAGTCTTGTACTTAGTCATTAAGAACGTTTAATTGTCCAATGTATTAGTAGATCACTGCAATTTTGTAACCCGGATACATCGTACCTTAAAACTTTATTCATTATCAAATACAAGACTGGGACTGTTTTCCTCTTTCACAGCTGGTATGCGCGCGCGTGTGTGTGTGTGTGTGAGAGACACATATATGATACTACTTTATGTGCACACTAATATAAGGTTTAACTGTAACATTGTGCATCCATTGCAGTGGCTTTATATCACTGCCCTGTTTCCACAAGGTAAGCAGCATAGTCACGGTCATTCACTTACCTGATATCTGTCCAGGATTCTCAGGTCTTTGCTTGTTGTGGAGTATACTGGCCCAGAGGATAATGGCGTAGTAATAGAACCATCCCTAACTCCATACACCCCTCCAACCAGCATTAATGCCGCATTCACAGCCTGATCCAAGTCGAAAATTGGCAAACCCCTTTCACGTTTGGCCTTATGGACCAGTAATTTCTGTCGGAGTCTCTTGGCATCTGGCATTACAGCCACAGCATTGGGGCAGGCCTCAAGGCGCTTCAAAATAAGTTTTTCTTCATAGAGTGTTAACGCATGGTACTGAGAGTTCTGGTTCTTATCTTTCTCAATGGGCTGAGATCTCCTCTTGTCTCGGGATCTGTCACCAGATGGGCCTCCATGCAATTCACCCTCCACCCTCTCCAGTTTCTCCTCCTCACTTTCTATCTCCTGTTTAACATGCACAGAAGACTTGAAGTTTTTCCGACATAGTGGAGCAGAGAGTGAGGTATTCGGAGAAGGTATGTATTCAATGCCTGGATCAATGACACCATCAGCATCCATCTCCTCATCATCTGTAAACAGAGAACATTAATGAATCCAGAGGAAAAAAAGAACCATTCCTGTGAAGATGTGTGGCTACCTAAGACAGACATTAACACATTGCAGCAGCCAGGGCTCAATGGTGGCCAGAAAGGAGTACCTGGTGCCAGGAATGATGCGCTGTATAATTCATGGAGTAAACATGGGGATGATGGGTGTGATCAAGTAAAGACAGTTTGTGTGAAAAGTGCAAGCCAGTGCCACCCTTCTCATTATCCTCCCAGTGAAGGGAGAATGGCAATACAAAAACTGACTACTCTTCCCTGGAAAAGGCATAATCAAATCCTACAAGCCTACCATTAAAATAACAAGCAGCAACACAAACCATGAAATAAAGCTTGCGGTGGCATGACATCAGGAATAAGATCTGCCTCTGAGAGGAGACTGGGAGTTGCAGAGTGAGAGGCTGGTGTGCCAGGAGCTGAGAAATCCAGGGATGGTGAAGGAGAGGGACTGGTCATGGGCGTACGGTCTGAGGAACTCATAGATGAGAAGTCGATCACTTCCCCTTTTTCAAGGACAACATCTGGCCGCCGATTCCGGCTGCTGGAAAACTTTACAGGCGTGGAGGACGTGCTCCGATCCGCAAAACTGGCAGCTTCTTTCTGGGCTCTCCGGATATCTTTTGCTTCTTGAGTGCGTGATCTCTTTTCCTTTAGCTCTATAGCGGATTCTACAGGGTTCCCTCTGGACCTCTTTCTGAGACCTTCCACAGTAATCACCGGATCCAGGTTAGATTTATTAGTAGCTGGAGAAATGTAAGCAATGTCATGTTTACTACTGAGGATACATAAACAAATAAGCAAAATAAATAAATAGGATATATATATCACATACTTTAAAAAGAATTTGAGGCAATTGATTCTTTATATTACATAAAATTATCTATTTTATTTCTAGTATATCCTTTTACAGAGAATATTGGTGATTCAAAAGGCACACAGATAAAATGACCATAGCAAAAAATCTTAACTAAAAATGTACCGTCATGTAACACAGGAAAAATAGGCAAAATACAAACAACAGTTTTAATATTTTGTGTTGTAAATAATCCATTCTGAAAAAAAACCAGATGTGAATCTCTTCATTAGTATGCGTAGCATGATCTGATATAAACAACAGATTATGGCCGTATTCACAGCAAGCAGAAGCTTCTTAGGTGCGGAGTTTTGCAAAATGACCTACTACACATGTGTACGCAATCTACGTCCCAGTTACCAGTTAGTTAATACCCCTTTCAGATTACCATGAAAAAGCCGGGGTTTTCATGAAATTGCCGGCTTTCATGAAAACCCCGGCTTTTTCTGGCAATGTGAACGGGGAAGCCGGGGTTCAGTGTGGAGGTATTTAGAATAGCCGGGGAGTTCAGTGTGGAGGTATTTAGAATAGCCGGGGAGTTCAGTGTGGAGGTATTTAGAATAGCCGGGGAGTTCAGTGTGGAGGTATTTAGAATAGCCGGGGAGTTCAGTGTGGAGGTATTTAGAATAGCCGGGGAGTTCAGTGTGGAGGTATTTAGAATAGCCGGGGAGTTCAGTGTGGAGGTATTTAGAATAGCCGGGGAGTTCAGTGTGGAGGTATTTAGAATAGCCGGGGAGTTCAGTGTGGAGGTATTTAGAATAGCCGGGGAGTTCAGTGTGGAGGTATTTAGAATAGCCGGGGAGTTCAGTGTGGAGGTATTTAGAATAGCCGGGGAGTTCAGTGTGGAGGTATTTAGAATAGCCGGGGAGTTCAGTGTGGAGGTATTTAGAATAGCCGGGGAGTTCAGTGTGGAGGTATTTAGAATAGCCGGGGAGTTCAGTGTGGAGGTATTTAGAATAGCCGGGGAGTTCAGTGTGGAGGTATTTAGAATAGCCGGGGAGTTCAGTGTGGAGGTATTTAGAATAGCCGGGGAGTTCAGTGTGGAGGTATTTAGAATAGCCGGGGAGTTCAGTGTGGAGGTATTTAGAATAGCCGGGGAGTTCAGTGTGGAGGTATTTAGAATAGCCGGGGAGTTCAGTGTGGAGGTATTTAGAATAGCCGGGGAGTTCAGTGTGGAGGTATTTAGAATAGCCGGGGAGTTCAGTGTGGAGGTATTTAGAATAGCCGGGGAGTTCAGTGTGGAGGTATTTAGAATAGCCGGGGAGTTCAGTGTGGAGGTATTTAGAATAGCCGGGGAGTTCAGTGTGGAGGTATTTAGAATAGCCGGGGAGTTCAGTGTGGAGGTATTTAGAATAGCCGGGGAGTTCAGTGTGGAGGTATTTAGAATAGCCGGGGAGTTCAGTGTGGAGGTATTTAGAATAGCCGGGGAGTTCAGTGTGGAGGTATTTAGAATAGCCGGGGAGTTCAGTGTGGAGGTATTTAGAATAGCCGGGGAGTTCAGTGTGGAGGTATTTAGAATAGCCGGGGAGTTCAGTGTGGAGGTATTTAGAATAGCCGGGGAGTTCAGTGTGGAGGTATTTAGAATAGCCGGGGAGTTCAGTGTGGAGGTATTTAGAATAGCCGGGGAGTTCAGTGTGGAGGTATTTAGAATAGCCGGGGAGTTCAGTGTGGAGGTATTTAGAATAGCCGGGGAGTTCAGTGTGGAGGTATTTAGAATAGCCGGGGAGTTCAGTGTGGAGGTATTTAGAATAGCCGGGGAGTTCAGTGTGGAGGTATTTAGAATAGCCGGGGAGTTCAGTGTGGAGGTATTTAGAATAGCCGGGGAGTTCAGTGTGGAGGTATTTAGAATAGCCGGGGAGTTCAGTGTGGAGGTATTTAGAATAGCCGGGGAGTTCAGTGTGGAGGTATTTAGAATAGCCGGGGAGTTCAGTGTGGAGGTATTTAGAATAGCCGGGGAGTTCAGTGTGGAGGTATTTAGAATAGCCGGGGAGGGCAGTGTGGAGGTATTTAGAATAGCCGGGGAGGGCAGTGTGGAGGTATTTAGAATAGCCGGGGAGGGCAGTGTGGAGGTATTTAGAATAGTCGGGGAGGGCAGGGAGGGCAGTGTTCATGTGTAGTTTCCGTCTTAAGAAGAAAACAATGCACGGTAAGATAAGGGAGCCCTATGGCACTTGTACGTGCCATAAGTTAGCTAAAAACAGAGGGCGGTTTAGAGGCAGGACGGGTGAGTTAGGTGCGGATCTCTTTGGTGTGAATATGGCCCTATGTTATTTACAATACAGTGATCCTTGATGACTTATGGGGAAAGGGAAAGGTGGAATTGTACCTGACTGGATTGGTTCTGGAATCAAAAGGAGTTTTTACAACGTAGACAATACTTGATATAGGTCACTGTGTGTCATGTACATACAATCAGGTAGACAAAGATGAAGCACCATGATTCACAAACTACTGTGTTGATCATAGCTGCAGTAGAACGATCAGTCAAACAGCACTGAATATTAACCTGGAATATCACAAAGGACGTATATTACATATATTTCCCAGCATTAATACCTTTAATCTTTTGTGAAGATGAGGAATATTTGTCTCCCTCAGGTTTCAAGGAAGGTGGTTTGTTATGAACGAGTTTCCACCACCCTGGTTCCCCAAACTCCTGAGCTCCAGACCTAAAGAACATGGGACTTCCTACTGAGAGACATCCTGCAACGGTGCTCCACCAGGTAGACGTCTTCTTCCTGGGGAAATACAAGGACACATAATTGGTATATTCGCAGAGTATGTACAGTACAGTATGAGGGACCAAACCTAGCAACATGCAAATAACAAGCGGAAGGGGAATAGTGTGGGATGTAAGGTATTAACTGCAAATATTTATTTTTTTCTTGTCCAAAATCAGACACATCCACATATACGTTTAGACAGTTACTGCATTTTCTGAAGGGATAGCAAAAGGATAGCTTGTGAAGCACCTCCATTAACAGGCTTAGTATCTATGCCTATGCATGAGCATAGCCTCAAGTAGACCAGGATGTGTTTGATGAAGAGGCTTAACTGCTAAGTAGCTCAATTCTTAAAACAACGTACGCAAGACAAAACTACATAACTGTGAATCCGGACCCTGCTTATCAGTATTAACTCTTAACTCATTTACAACTACTACTTAGGCACAATGGGCCGGATCCAGAACTACATCCGTCTATGGAAGACGGACGTAGTTCTGGATCCGGCCCAATTTTGTTAAACTAGCCCATATTAAAGTAAGGAAACAATGGCTCAGTCACACAATATAGACCATGGGGAATAAAGAACGGATGACCACTGATCACAGGATAAGCACAAACAGCTTAGATTCGTTTTTCATCTGCTCACCTACTCCCCAGCAAGAAGGTCCAATGCTTCTCTATAAATGAACATATGTCCTCTTTCCATCGGAAATAACCCTGGCGACCAGACCCTTCCAACGACAGGTTGTACATTGCCAGCATAACCACCTGGAAGATGACAAACATGTCTGTCAGGCCTCAGCTCAGGACGCTCTCATTCCACAATGGCTGAATATGAAAATAAAGCAAACTTTATAATGATTTAATCAAAATAACACCTTCAACATAGGTGTCTGGGAGACATGTTATGTCACTGGAATATTACAAACAAACACAGGTGAAAAAGGCAAAGTTATACAGAGTATAAAAACGAACACTGGAGGTGCATCAGACATCCACATTCCAGATGGCTGTCTCCAAGTGCTGATAATAAAGCTACCAATATTCAAACGGGAATTCCCGCCTTAAAAGATTAATTCCAAGATCCATTCATTCACTCCTTCTAGTTATGCAGGGGGGAGAAAGAGGCCCTACAGCTGTCCCACTCAACCTATAATATATCCCTTCAAATCATATGCAAAAAAAAAAAAAAAAGAGTTATAAAAGAAAATATACCTGTAACTACTCTCAACATACCAGTAGATACTTGATAAATACTTACCATCCTATCACTCTATTTAGCAAGGAGTTAAAAAAGAACTGCACCAACAATGTTCTTGCCTTTAACAAGCAAAAAAATGTAAAGCTTAGCTTATAAAGATGAAAGTCCTGCATCCCCCCCTTTCCCATTACCGATGCCATACGCCTTTCTTGTTGGGACCAATAATTCTAGCAGAAGAGGGAGCCATTCAGTGAGCGATGTGGCTCAGCTTAAGATTATCGGGAGCCAAAAGATCAACTAATAGGTCCATAGCATTTCTGGTACAATTATTGGGCATTTGAAAATGCCCAATCACCTGATAATTGGATGATCGGCCAATTATTGCTTTAAATAAGGCCAGCTTAACAGTTTGTGTAACAAGCACAGAGTTCATTAATACTAAACATTAATTTCCCCAAAACAGTAATATTGTGTTACCTATATAGTGAGGAATACAGATTTAAGTAAATATCTATTGTCTTATCATGGTAAATAAAATAGCCACACCTAACTGTACACAACGTATAGCAGTGCTGGAAAAGGAAGGTATTCAGCCATAAGGTTCATTTTCCACATTAATCGCTGATCCTATAGAAGACTTTATTGTTATAAGACCTGATTCAGACTTAAGAAGAAGAAGAAGAAGAAGAAGATCGAAAATAAGAGAGGAAAGAGAGGCAAAAAGGGGAAAAAGGGGAAAAAGGGGCAAAACCATGTTTTTCAGGGAGAGTCAAGTTTATTGTATTCTTTGCATGCAGGGATATATCATTGAATAGCTTACTGCACACAGATACTGACCAGCTTTACCATTTATTATCTGTGCTCCGTAGGTGGAACATACCTGCTGCCATGTCAGTCTTAAACGTTCAAACTCCTCTTTGCCATCTTCAGAGCAGTCAGTACATGTGAACTTGAAAAAGTGGTCACCTTTCAGGTGACTTGGTGGATCGTTTGTGAGTTGACCTGGAAATATACAGTGTGACATCAAACAAAAGCTTTCCCATGTACAGTGCCCAATTCAATAACACCCCAGTCACTTGCTATCAGGAACAATATTAACATTCATATATTCCATTATGTACCAACCATACGGGTCACCCTCTATAAAGCACCGACCTTACTATAATGCCCTATTTTGCCCTTTCTTAAGTATTCTGATGTTTCCTCTTAATCTTAATTCTCTAAGATGAACTGTCAAAGGTTCTGCTTTTCATATAAGGGCGATTGCATTTCCTAATGAGCAAACAAGGAAATTCTATTCTTTATTTATACAGCAGCATTTTAAGTCCAATCACTTTTCACATTGCTTCCTCTTATATTTGTCAAAACACAATTGTTATGGATGATTTGTTATAGGAGAACAGATAGTTTAGCACTTGGAAAGGACTGGAAAGGGTTATACTTTTATAACTAGGTAACAGGTATTCTCATCTAAGAGCATCTGTGTAGTCATATTTCTTTTCATAGGATTACGCTAATGTACACACCTACAGGAAGACCAGCTAAGATTATATCGCTAAGAATTTAGCAAAAAAACAAAAGTGATGAGTATATAAAGGGAACAATAGAAAGAATTGGGCTTCACATTTGGTGTAATTAGCATAAACCGTCTCTCATGTAAAAAAAATGTAATGATTCAATTAGCTTCGCATCGGCCTATTTTGCGGTGCAAAGCTAATTCCGCGAATTTTTTGGGGAGGATTTTTGTGCGCGCCCCATAGAAACACGCATAAAAATCAGCAAATTTTTATTGCCGTATATGACGGGAAAAAGCGCAACGCAAACTTTTTACCGTCATCGCCGCTATTTGAATCAGGCCCATAAAGTATTATCAGTTTTCCAAAGCCACTTTCACACTATGGACACAATGGTCGTGTGACGGTGTGTATGAGTCAACCTGGGTCTTGAGCCCTATGTTTGGAACCCTGGTCGATACCAGGGTTATTCCTAGGACGGCCTTAGCCACGCTGCGGTGTGACAGGGAAAACCCAAGTTATTAAATCAGGGTTCCAGTAAAAGTACCAAATTACTGTAAGACGTGAGAGGGTCTTAGTTGTGCATCTAATGCCGTGTATCTGCCATCTGCATAGGAACAGGTGGGAGTATTGCACAAATTCCATGCTGGGGCAGCAGCTATCAGTGGGGTTTTCTGGTAGTTGGCAGGTTGGGGAAACTCTGTCCAGACGGTGGAGGTGCAGTAAGATATTTGAAATGCCTGCACACTTAATATCTTTACCTTGCAGCTGATATATTTTAGGTATACTAAAAGATTAAATTATGAGTGTTTGCAAAACCATCTTGTCTACACACTAATGTGATTAAGGCCTCTGTACAGTGCTGCGGATACCATGTGGCACCTTATAAATAAGCGTTAATAATTATTATCAAATCTCCTGATAATATTGCACAACACTCATGTGTTTGCAAAACCATCTTGTCTACACACTAATGTGATTAAGGCCTCTGTACAGTGCTGCGGATACCATGTGGCACCTTATAAATAAGCGTTAATAATTATTATCAAATCTCCTGATAATGACTCTAGTGTATAGCTTGAGCAGTGTGGAATTGTGGCATGAGAGGAATACAATTAGGAAAAAGTAGGGACATGGGGCCTGATCCAGACCTACGATGTAGCGCTCAGCGTTACATAGTGGGACTCCCCCTGACACTCCCCCTGCCCCATCGTATTTACACTCCCTTAAGCCGGCTGAAGCCTACCCTAACTTCAGCCTTCGCAAGGGAGTGTAAATATGCTGGGACGGCAGTTAGTACGATAACGCCACCCTCCCAGCCTCATTATCCTCCCCCCCCCCCCCCCCCCCCCCCCCCCCCCATCCCCTACCTTCACTAACTGCAGCGTATAGTAACGTTGGGGGACGCCCCCTCCAGCGTTACTACACTGCTGCTACGGACGCTTGATCTATGATGTGGCGTTTCCGTAGCTACGCCGGGCAACATCTGCCCGGCGAATGCGCAGATCGGCTTTTAGGCCGAACTTACGCTGCTGGCTGGTGTTTTAACGCCAGCCAGCATAGGTCTGGATCAGGCCCATGGTTACATGACTTAATAAAAAAACCCTAAGTACAACACTGAACTAAGTGATATTTCCCTATGCACAGAGGAGCTGTGTTTTCCTGTATTAGGAATGATAAAGCTAAAAAACTTTGCCTTCAACACATGATGGATAGATTTCGATACCTGTTATAACACACAACTGGAAAAGAAGCACAAAGTACACTAACACAACACATAGTACCCACTGTAAATTTCTGCTGCGTTGCCATGCTATATTAATAAATATGTGATTTAAAAAAAACTAAACAAAGAAATTAATATAAAAACACAGGGACAAAACTGAAAATCTTTCTTACTTGCAGGAATCCATTTTTGACATTTATCACAATGAAAAGGCATTTCCTCCATCCATGGTGGGTCCACTTCATCACCAACGTCACTGTTCAATGAATCACCACTCTGGTCATGAGACAAGTCAATAGATGCCTGATCTTCAGATTCTACCAGAAGTAGAGTCTCACCCTCCACTTCCCCCTCCTCTAAGCCCTCAGAAGCAGACATCCTAGTAGCATCATCATCCTCAGGCGTGATATGTGCCGACGTATCCATTGTATATACAAGTCTAAAGAAATGATATTATTTTCTTGAAATCTGTCTCTTTATACAGTATGTGCCCTAAGGTTTTATGATTCTCTCATAACCAAACCAGATCACCCAGCATAGACCACACTGACTATTTTCTGAAATTATGTCACTTTTATTAGGAGTCCATGAGATTTTTCACAGAGAGTCCCAAACGTGATCACTGGACAAAATAGTTGTAACGATGATGATGGATAAAAGCAAAAATAATCATAAATGTTCCAAACTGTAAATAGGAAAAGTCTGTCTTAGATGTTCCCATTCTGAAGACTCTTATCACGTTCAGACTCCAGTTGCTTGGTCAATTCAATCTGCTCCTGCAGGGCACGCAAATTCTCTGCTTTCCGCTGCTGCCGTTCTAAATCTTGGAAAACACCCTCACGCAGTCTCTTTAAAAATACAAAAATAATACATTAAGGACATACAATGTCAAATATCTACCAGAAGTTCAAAGGTTTAGTCCACTGAAGAGCTAAGAGCCCCAAGTTATAAAACAACAAAATGAAGCCTAAATCCTACAATCACACCTAGTTATTAACACATCTAATTATTAAATATTCCCAACTTCTAACTATATATATATCCAAGTGCTGCAGCTTATAACCTGTTTATGAATCATGTATCTCACTATTCCAGTCTCTTTCCCCATTTTAGTTTAACAAAATACTTAACAATAAAACAATAGAAGTCACATAGCTTCTAATGTGAAAAATACAATACAAAATAAGCTTTCATTAGTTATAAAAAATATTTTAACTACACTATTCAGCCACAAAACCTTAATGACACAGAACAGGGAAAAAAAAAAAAAAAAGAATTCAATATGTACAAAAGGTAACCCTTGCTTAATATGAATGTTCCAATACTTTCCCCATAAGCTTTACAGTTTACAAATAAAACAGAATTGTTCTGATGCATTTTAATGCAAATATACTATATAACTTTGCAAAAAAGCTCCAGGAAGTGAACAATAACAGTTGAATGTATAGAGACCAACAGAGAGAAAGATCTGGATCTCAAATTAAAATATGGTTGAAAAAGCAAGCAAAGTGTGAATTTAATATTACAAATTGCAAGTAATAAACATATAACATATATCCACAGATATCACTGGAATCCCTGCGCTCTTGGGCTTGCAGGGTTATAGACCAGTTGTGTTACACTGGGAGCCTGGACCACAAGTGTGTGACCTTCACGAAGAACCTCATGACAATCTGCAGAAGCACTATAGCATGAATCACAAACCGACCTCTCTCTCCCAGTTCTGCTTCAAGTGTACCCCAACCACCGTACCCACAGTAAGGACCACCGAAAGGCCCAGGACCACTTTAGATCTTGTGGACATGCCTGCTGCAAAACCGGATGGGGCGGAGCGACGGTGGAACGCACGAACGGCCAGATGACCCGCAACACTACGGGTACAGAGGAAGCCCAAAATCAGGTCAGCGACAGTAAGTGTAGGTGCTCGTGCTGGTTCTTGGAATGTGTCCCATGTTCTTTGCTGGTGACAGCTGGAGGTACCTCAGCTGCTGGTAACAGGCCACAGTGGTAGTAATTTCTATTTCCACAGCATGTTAACTGCATAACAGCTGGAAGACTCAAACAACTTGTTTTCAAAGGATTTGATAATAGCTTTTTATATTTTTATTATAAGGCTTAAAATGAATGAATTCAATATTTTACAATGTAATTCATTAAAGGTTAACCTTTCATGTACTTAACTTATTTTTTTGGGGCTGATCCAGAGTTTTTGAGAATGAGGGACTGCATTCAGACTTAAGAGTGCTTTAAGAATGCACAGAATAGCAAAAGTCTGCACTTATGTGGCAAGTGCACTCCCAGGACAGTCCACTTTTATGGATGGAATTTAGCTGATTTCCATGTCACATAGCCCTACCTTTACTTCTCTGTGTGTATTTTTGTAGCGAATGTAAGTGTGGAATGGCCTGATCCAGACCTACGCCAATGCGCTGTGCTTAGTAAAGCACTGCGTATCGGCGTACACCCCCCCTGTCCGAGCATATTTTCCCTCACTTACACCAGCTGAAGGCTACCCTAACTTCAGCCAGCCTAAGCAAGGGAAAATACGCTCGGACAGGAGCATATTAGCGAAACCCCTCCCTCCCTCATTAAACTACCTCCCCCACCTACCTACACTAACATTTGCGTAGTAGCGGGGACGCCCCCTCAGCCGTTACTACATCGATACTACGGATGTCTGATCCTAGATCGGGTGTTTCCGTAGTAACGCCGGCCAACATCTGGCCGGGGCATGCACAGATCAGCTGGGCAGCATAGGTCTGGATCAGGCCCGAAGTGCCTAACCCGACCCATACTGTAGAATTTGAATGCCTCCCCCTACCCACATTACGTATTCTCCCATGTACGGAGTCTAGTCACGCTCTGTCGTATGGAGTTGTGCACGTGCAGAAAGTAACTGCGTAGGTAGTGAGATCCAATGCATAACATCTTTGTGCATGCACAAATCACTAATAAACAACACCTTACGCACACGGTTACGAATGTTATATAAGTCTGAATATGGTCCTAGATGCCTAAACTGAGTGCACCCTGTCCGAATTCTGATTTGACTTACTCTGGATTGAATGTATTTAAAATGGGCACTCGTTTGAAACATGCAAATGGATGTGTATAGGCAGATGCTGCGATCTGTAATGCAGTTGCCTATATAAGTTTGCATGTTTCATATGGATTTTTAATGCATTTACTTTATACTTAAAAAAAAAAAATAAGGCCATTTAATGCTTGGCAGTGACCTTTACACTTACACCTGAAAGTGGCACAACTACTGGAGACAATGGAGTCGCTGGCTTCCGGGTGTAAGCCCTGAAGGGGGCACTTCTCCATTGTATCTGGCAGTCCAGAGCCGCCTGGAGGAGGATATAGGAGCCGCATATAATGTGCAAATAGTCTGTGGCTCTTAAGTTTGAGCGGCAGCGACTGTGATGGATCCATGATGCAGAGAGCTCAGGAGCGGTTTCTCTCCCTGCAGCTTCCAATTGTTGCATCAGAGCTACAAGGGGAGGGACCAATACCCTGATCTGAATCCCTTTGATAACGTCAGTCTGAGGTTGTCCTATGCAGGGTAATTGACAGATGTGATGTAGATTTGCCAGTAGGCTGTGCTGAAGGCGTGTGTGTTGCTGATTTCATGGTGTCGGGGGCGCCAACATTTATCTTGCCTCCAGGCAAATTCTAAAGTTATGACACTGACACAAACTCCAGAACGGGTGCAAAATTTTAGGTGGCAGTTCTGGGGATCCGGCGTGCTACTTCACTCAAAACAGCACTAAACCACCCACTGTCACAAACCGTGGCACTTACCGCTTCAGGGGTCGTCTGTCTGTTGCTTTTTCTGGCCGTGCTTCCTACACAGAGGTGCCATTCCCCGTAGGTGGCAGCCTCCTGTCCAGCCATTTCCATGCTCCCAGGACTAGCACATGGGCGACGCCATTTTGGGATCATCACATGACCTGAGCGAGCCAATCGGATCCTGCCTGCAGTGGTCACGTGATAGCAATCACAAATGCCTGGCTAGGATGCACTGTTTAAGTTCAGAGCACTGTTCAAACATTGTCAGAACAGCTTGTGTGTTTACTTGTTACCTGGTACCTGAATGCCTTGCAAGAGGAGTCAGTTTCTTCAAGCACTATCAAGCCTGCTTTCCAAGCTCAGCTCCATTAATCCTGCAGTGCCAGTTAGTTGCTTCTTAAGTCAAGCCTGCTTTCTGAGCCAAGCTGCATTAACCCTGCATTGCCAGCTAAGTTGGATCAAGACTGCTCTTCTAAGCCAAGCTAAGTCCAGTCCAGCCCTGGCTCCAAGTCCAGTCTAGCCCAGCCCTGGCTCCAAGTTCAGATCAGCCTGGTCCCAATTCCGGTCTGGATCCAAATCCAATCCAGTCCAGTCTGGTTCCAGTCCAGTCCAATCATGTCAAGTTCCTATCTCATACCATCTAGTCCATGAGCAAACCCTATATTAGGCCTCCCAGCTTCTGGTTTTGAAACACCCCATTCTATGCATAGTACACAGAAGCGTACACAGGCGGAAGGTTAGGTTTTCTTAAACTTGCTGCCATTCAATTTCATAACGAGTAATATTTATTAGGATCACTGTCGCATGATTTAATATTAGGAGAGAAGGAAGGCAATAGGGGTGAGAGAGATGTGACAGCGGAGATTGCTTAGGCATTCAGTAGTATAGAAAATTCTGGGGATAACTTGAATTCCATTTAACCAAACCAGATTGAGGTAAATTGATGGAATTTGATTCTGGCCAAGAGTGTAATATCACCCATGTTGAAATAGAAGTCTGTCCATATATCCATTCCTTCACAGAAGGAGGGGATGTTGACTTCCAGTGAACCGGCATCATAGCTATGGTCGCATTTTACAAATGCAAAGGGAATCCTTATAAGATGAAATGGAGGAGGAATGCAGTGCGAGAAGCCAAAACTCTGGCTCCCTAGAGCTTTCATTTCCGACTAGATGTCTTCCTCTGCCCATCACACATTTCCACACTGGCCTTATAAGAGGACAATCCCACCATATCTGAATAAAGGAGCGTATGGAGGCCTTACATCTCCAGCACACATGTCAAGTGTTCAGAAAAATTTTGTGTAAATGAGATGGAACCATGTCCCAGTGAGAGAGAAGTTCAATCGCGTTTCGACCACTGAGAGACTATAGGAGGAGCAATGCATTTTCATAAACACTACCTCCCAGTCTGAGGCCTCTTTTTAATTTATTTAATGGTTGGAAAATATTTACAAATTTTAGAACTAGAGGGCTAATTCACTACCTATTCAAGAAAATAAATGTTAGCATAGCTATTCATAGTTAGAGAACATATTGTAATATTGTAATTTAGTTTATTGTTTAATTAACCTCCTTTTCTTTTTATTAAGTACCCCTCATGATTTTTTTCCCAATAATAATATTTTGAATATAAAATAAAACCTGAAAAGTATCCTATAAAACAAATATTTCAGATTAAAGTTGCCTAAAATAGTTGTGTTAATGGGTAAAACTAGTGACGGCAGATAAGAGCCACATGGCCCATCCAGGCTGTCCAATATAGAGTATACAGTACACAGTGTATTACTGTTTTAAGTAAAATGTTACGTTTTCTATAGTGTATATCTGAATTACTTACTAAACTTGCTCCTCCTTTTATTCGTCTTGAGAAAGTCCTTGTGTGGATGAAACGCGTTGAGGTGCACGCTACATATTCTTTCAAACAGCTGATTCTTCTGATACCAACTTTATCCCCTCCGTTTCAATATCCCAAGTACCAAAGGATAACACAGTCTGCTCACAGCACGGGGAAGCCTGCGGCTCTGTGTTCACTGAATCTCCTGTGGGGTGTGAGAAAGATCGCCTATTGACTACAAAAAAGTTCTATATACAGGTGGTAGATACAAAGACACGTGGTACCAAAGACTGCTCCAGTCAGGAAAACATCTCCGTGATACATCTGGCAATGGTACACCTCTGCTCCAGTCGGAAAAGATCTCCCTGATTCATCTGGTGACAGCTACATAGACACATGGTAATAAAGATGGCTCTAGTCGGAAAAGATCTCCGTGATTCATCTGGTAACGCTATCACTTTATGTCTGCTATTTCCACCTTGAATATCTTGCTCATTAAATTCACATCCTCAGTTTGGGCTAATTATTCTTTCTTGACTGATTTGTGCCTATTTGGTGAACCACACTCTTGCATGTGCATATATATAACTATTTGGAGGAACTTTTATGCCACCACAAATGGCTACATAGAACGACACTTACCTTTTAATTTCAATTTTATATCAGTACAACTCTACTGTTTCACAATTTATGAGAAGACCTTGATATGTGTGGTAGTATGTAATTTTAACACAAATTAATGTTTCAATTCAGAGTTGCAACCCTATTTTTCATTTTAAATTTCTTTTTAATCCATGTTAAGTGCAGCTATATATTCTTTTTTGACTTACTAGCTTGTGACCTCTAGTTAAGGATACAACAGGTACAGACACCTTATTAGAAAGGGTGTGTCACTTAAATACATTTTCTGTGTTCAGCAGATCTATAAAAAAGTGAATTCTTTCTCATTAGATCAAAGATATCATATATTTTCTTTCTAAATTACAGAATGGGAGAAGTTCCAGCATTTTGTACCCAAAGGTCTTGCGTTCCCACACTACTCCGAAAAACATTTTGCTTTAATATTAACTGTTTGGAACACTAGCAGGTACTTATATCATGGATCGTTTAGTATCGTGTTAGAGAATTCTTTAATTGTATCATTCTTCACCTATTTATCATAACATTGGCCCGGATCCAGAACTACGGCCGTCTTTCACAGACGGCCGTAATTTGCTGGAAGATAGCTACTGCGCATGCGTAGATTGCGTATATGCGTCTTTAAGACCGCATATACACAATCTACGTATCGAAATGATACGTTGATTACGTACAATAGCTACTACGGCTATTGCTATGGCAATAGTAAACAAATCTCTTGGGGCCAGATTCACTATAAAATCCCCATCCCCCCTCAAATAAAAAAAATAATAATATTTTCATAGTATAGGGCATGCTGATGTTTGTAGTGCTACAAGCACCATCATGCTCAAGGATGCCAGGGCATGTTGGCGCTTGGAGAACCACAAGCGCTAGCATGCCCAGTCATCCTGTGCCAAACACAACATAGTAATGTCCCCCCTAGATCATAATTAAATATAGGGCTTTTGTGGACTTATAATGTAGCTTTTTTTTTCACGCCATTTTCCCTGGTTTTTCAAGGGTGGTGATGTGAAAACGGTATGAGAGGTTTAGGCCAATGTACCATTCTTAGTTTTCCAACTGAATTTGACATTTCTCTACTTTTTGGTCTCTGTATTAAGATCTAATAATAATATCAGTGTTTATTTTAAAATTTAACAGTCAACGGCACATAGGGTCCTGAATAGGTTAAATATGGAAATGTTACGTTCTTTGGACAATGAAGAAGACATCATCTGTATATAATGCCACATTATGCTTGGGTGCAGATCTTTTTTTCAACAGATTACTTTCCGTCAATGAAGGGCCAACTGGCGTCAGTTTTCGTCAGTCTGCCCTTAGAAAACATGGCGTCCGTGACGGCACGGTTTCCAAAGACTGCAACAGCAAAAGGTAATTTTTTTTATCCCTAACTCTAACCATCCCTTTTCTGTAACCTAACCTTAACCTTCCCCTCTCCACAGCCTAACTTTATCCCTTTCTTAACCGTAACCATGGATGTCCCACAACATAACCTTAACCCTCCCTTCTCCACAGCTTAACCCGAACCCTAACCCTCGCCTCTCTGCATGCTAACCGTAACCCTATATTAACCCTTACCATCGTCATCCTGCAGATTAAACTTAATCTTCCTTTCTCCACAGCCTAACCCTATCTGAACCCTCCCCTCTCCACAGCCTAGCCTTAACCCTTCCCTATCCCTTACTGTCTGGCAGCCTAACTCTTACCAGAATGGGTACCTTGTCAAAATAAGACCATTCCACACGGTACCCATTACATAATGTAAATTTTCACTATTACAAAACAGTACACAGTGGTGCAGCGGAAATGAAGCTTTCAGCTGTATCATTGTTTAAAACTGTGCTGTTCTTATCAGAAACTGGATCTCATTATGCTCCCAAGATCCTGTTCTAATGCCCTGTATAGGAGGGCTATACCATATGCAAATATCAGAGCTGCTCCCTTTCTAGTCACCATTTAAATGGGGAAGAAATGCATTCGCCATCCAGAGCTACTGCTTAGCTATTTACAGTAATTGTATGTCTGAACTTCATGCTTTGTTTGAACTAAAGTGCGGGGAAGTGTTATTATGCAAACTATAGAGAAAAAGGTTGGTTGTTATATGTTAATACACATATATTAGTCTTTTTTTTTTATAATAATGTTGTTAGGGTGGATTTATAGTTTTTGAGAGTAAAATATAGCATATATTAATTTAGCAGCGTCCCTCTGTATGCAAATTATTATACACATAGGTCCGGATTCACAGTTATGTAGTGTTCGTCTTACGCAGTCTATGTACGGAAATGGTACGTAGATAGTGTAAATAAGCTACTACACATACATAGTAGCTCAATTCTTAAAAAGATGAAAACTATGTAATTGCGAATCTAGAGCAGCATACCTGTGTATAATATTTATATAACATAAATAACATTTGTGGCATTAAATATGACGCTATAGCTTGATCCTAATGTGATGTAACCTGACCACATCCCCTTTTCACCCTTATCTCGTTCTTGTATAGAAAACTATGAGGGATGGAGCTATGCATGTGGCACCCCTGCACTGTAACGGTGGAAAAGATTGCAGGCAGCGCAAGGGGAGAGGGGTGCACAGGTATCCTGCTCTGTTTACAAGCACAGGTCATGTGGGACGTTGCTAGGCAATGGTCAGCTGGTAGGATTTAAATGAGGAGCTGTCTCTAGAAGCATCTGGCGGGAAAGTTTCTGAGGTGAATGTGACTGTTGGGAGGTCTGTTAGACTGACAGTTGGTGTGTGGTGCTGGGCAGTTGATCTGTGAGGAGAGACAGTGAAGGAAGGCTAGGTGGATCATTGATAGAGAGTGGGCAGAAGCGGTGTTGCGGGACGGAGGAAGCAGTGTTATCGGAGGAGAGGGTGACAGAAGGTGGCGATTGCAGAGGTGGCGCTGTGAACTGAGAGGCATCAGAGGTATCGGAGGTGCTGTGAGGAAAACAGATGAGGTGGATGGTTGGGAGGGCTGTTAGACTGACAGTTGGTGTGTGGTGCTGGGCAGTTGATCTGTGAGGAGAGACAGTGAAGGAAGGCTAGGTGGATCTTTGATAGAGACTGGGCAGAAGCGATGTTGTGGGACGGAGAAGAGAAAGTTATCGGAGGAGACGGTGACAGGAGGTAGCGATTGCAGAGGTGGCGTTGTGAACTGAGAGGCATCAGAGGTATCGGAGGTGCTTTGAGGAAAACAGAGATTTTCTGAGAGGTGACGGAGGAGGTGCTGTGAACTGAGAGACATCAGAGGTATCGGAGGTGCTGTGAGGGAAACAGAGAGGGTGAGAGGAGACCGAGGAGGTGCTGCATAACGGGAAAAGCCTTAATAGAATTGGAGGTGTTGGAGAATGAACTGTGCATTGGGGAAATCATTAGCAGTATTGGAAGGTGCCTGAGAGAGAGAGCTGCATATTGTGGGGCGTCTTCAGAGGTGTCGGAGGGAAGCATTACAGAAAGTGAAAAGGTAGAGAAAGTACTGTAGAGACTTCTATGGAACAGTAAAGCTGCTGCAGAGTGTAGTAGGGAGAAGAGGTGTATACATTTGGGAAGAAGAGGGGAAATTG
>WWET01000596.1:255020-270047 GCA_011038615.1 Limnodynastes dumerilii
GCTGGAACCTGCTAGGATCTTAACATTAGATGCGTATATTTGCGATCTTTTCGCAATCGCATCTCTGAATCAGCCCCATTATGCTTAAGATTTTTGTTTATTACATTCCTCCGATGCTCGAGAAATCGTAATTTTAGATTTAGAATAGTGCGACCCACGTATTGAAGTTGGCAGGGACAGCTTAACATGTAAACCACATATTGGGATTCTCCAGTTAATAAAAGACCTTATTGGAAATTTATGACTAGTTACGGACGAAAAAAAATGGTCCGTCCGATTAGTGATATAAGAACAGGTGAGACACCTGGTCTTGCCACATTTAAAACAACCTTTCAAACTTAAAAAGTTATTCACAGAATCCTCTGGTTTATCTACTCTCAAAAAGGATGGAGCCAAATAGTCCTTCAAATTTTTTGCCTTTCTAAATGTTACTTGAGGCTTAGGAGGCAAGATAGTTTTTAAAAGGGGATACAGTAATAAAGTGAGATAATTGCGTTTTATAATGTTGTTAATTTTACCCGCTGACTGATTGAATCTAGAGAAGAAAGCTAATGATCTGGTCTGGTCCGGCGGCAGCGCTGTTTTCCGAAAATGAATGGGTGAATATGCGAGTCGCATATTGACCCATTCATAAAAGAAAAAATTTCTGTGGTGTTACACAAAATAGGGACAGCTGCTGTCCCTATTTGGCAATCTGGGGACTCGCAACGACAAATGCATCACTTGCTGCTGTGTGTGTATTCTATGCACAATATTCCCCAGAGTCATTTATAACCAGACCAGCACTTATTTAAGAAAACAAAATACAAAAACAAACTAACTTCACTTCCGGCAAAGAAAGTTATTAAACAAGAAATCATCTGCTGTCACTGTAGCCGGGTGAACACCATGTTAGGGCGGAAGAAGCCTCCATCACTGCCTATGATTACGCGGATACCACAGTGATTACCAGAACGGCCACATGGGGGCGCGGCTATCTGCCAGCTAGGTGGGTCCCTCAATGGGCATAGTGGGGGGCGTGGCTACAGAGTCGGGCGTGACTAGGGAGCTGTGGGCGGAGTTTGTCTGCTGTTGTGAGCCGGTGAAGTTCTGTGGCTGCTTGTCAGGCTCCGTCTCAGTGTCCAGCGAGCTGCCCCGGGTGTATAAGCGCTATGGCTTCCCTGACCGCGGAGGAGAGCGGCTCCGACAAGGTACACACACTCTGCTGTGACTAATCGCTCATACAAGTTCCCAGTAAGCATTGGATCGCTGGCTGTAGTGTACACTTCCTGGTTTCAGCCCTGTGCCATGTCAAGGGTGTCATGTGTAATCATATGCCACCCTCACATGGGGCAATACAGTATTTATTACTCTGCTGTGTTTATATGGTCTCTCCTCAACAAGTGCATTTTCCTTTAGTCTAGACTTATTTTCAGTTTATAGGATTGGTTATGGGGTTATTTTATTTTTGTTTGTAAACTGAAAGGTAATATCAGATGCTACATTTGCTAATATATAACACTAAGGGGGAGGCAATTTTAACCTAAAAGTCCAGTGGACAAAGGTCAGCAGTTAGAATCCTTTTAATAGTCTTGGATTAGGTTACTATTGAGAAATGGCATGTAGTTTATGCTGGTAAGTGGTAATTTTTCTTTATTTCAGTACTGATCCTATGACAAGAAACGTCAACTTTGGTTTGACATATAGATAAATGTATTCAACTTTTGAAAAAACTAACTTAGGTGTGGTCTTGTTTAAGTCACAGGTTATGGGAAAACATTAAATGACCTAAACAAGTCGCAAGATATTATGAATTTTTTATGCAGAAAATAAAACATTTAAACACACCTTTGATCTAATCGTGCTTAAATGTCTTCATTGCATCCATACAGTTTATAATGTTCACTAAAAATCCCAAAATAATGTGTATATAAAAGTTTATTTTTATGTAATCCTATTAAATTAGGATTTAACAAATGTCTTTCTGCAGAGGCTTGTAGGACAGGATAGACAATGTTATGTATTAAACACAGCCTATCAATTACCCACATGGCCTTTTCTTTTCATATCTGTGGACCTGGTTCAGACCTCCATTCCTGCAGTCCTCGGGACTCCAGTCCAAGCGCAGTGGTGGGGGGAGATTCGAAGCCAGAATTCCACTGGATCCTATCTCCTCTGACTGCGAGGGCAATGAGCTTACAATTGTGAAACCCCACATCAATATTTCTGCATTGTCCCCACGTAAAATATAAAATGTACTGTACTACTATTTTACAGAGGTCTGTGGATCTGGTTCTATGTCTATATAAATGTTCTGTTAATGGTGTATCCAGCATTAGGCCCTTACGCAAAATATTACATGACCGTTTAATGTTTTTTTAGTTGATCAAATTGAAGAATAGGATAATACATATGCATTGTTTAATTATATGATGGTGGAGGTCTGTGGGTTCAACAAACTGTTGCTGAAGTAGTGTTGGGTGATGTTGTATTCTGCAGCCTTGATTTGTCATAGATCTGCAGTGCATGGCCCTCATGTTCAATTACATAATCATCTTGTTTTTTCATGTATAGTGATGCTGTGCACCACTGCTCTCTACCCCTATAAACAAAACTTGTTTTGTTTCAGCAAGAACTACTGCCATTTAAGCAATCTACGTAAGAAAAAAATACGTAGATTACGTAAAAAAAATTACTACGCATGTGCAGTAGTAAATATCGCTAAACACCGGACATATATGAGCCTATCCTCAACCTGTCCCCTCACTGCAGCCTAACCTCAACCCGTCCCCTCACTGCAGCCTAACCTCAACCCGTCCCCTCACTGCAGCCTAACCTCAACCTTTCCCTTACAATAGCTTAACCCTAACCATTCCCATTCAGTATACCACCCATTACCCTACCCCTAAAACTATCAGTAGAAATAACATTTAGTATAATGCTAACCTGTCCATGTTGCGTCATCTCCGTTAGTGTCCAGCACGCATCCTCCATGTCAATCAGGGCATCACGATCAAATGAAGAATAGTCATTCCCATGTCACTGTCGATCCGTGGTTCTCCAATCCAGGGGTGTTGAGCTCCTGTCTGCTGGATTGCAAGTATATGATACGTGACCCTGTCCCAAACTAAGTAGCTAGATAGATATGGACTGATATGAACTTAAATACATGAATGCGTACAATAAATGCAATAGTTATACGTAAATTTGTCAAAACTAACAAATTGGTTACATTTCCTTAGATATGATAGAATACAAATATTTACGCTAGTTACAGTGCAGTATCTCGCTGGTTGGGGATTTATATAGGGCTCCACACCGATCTTGTGGTTTAAGTGATAAGCTCCTCTTTCAAACTTCATCTGCCTAATAACAACAGGAATTTGTTTAAAACACAAAATGCTGTGCATTTGAAAAATATTTTATTGTTATGAAAATTTCTAGTATTTTTTTTTTTAGTATTTGGAGTTCTCCTTTAACTTGCCAAATACACCTGGCTTGTAAAGAAGCTTGACATAATAGAGTGTATTTATTTTGGCACTGCTGCCCAGAAGTTAACTACTGCATTCTATACAATCTGGTTTATTTCATTTATTTGGTTAAGGTTTTTTTCTTCAAGAAAAACAGATGGGTTCCAACCTAAGAATAAGTCATGTTTGAGTTATTGACTCTATTGTCTTTAAGTTATAAAATTACTTGAACATTTAGAAAAAGAACCTTAGAAAATAAACAAAATTAAAGGAGAATTTTTATTAACCCTAAAACTGGCCATACACTAAAGCGAACATTGCTCCCAGCAGGAGGTGACTGATAAACAGGACTATTTTCCATTAGGGAAATCCCAATATCGGCACCACACTCGTCTCCTGATGGGACTAATAATCCTGATTGAAAAGGAAGGGACTGCAGAGATTGACAGGAGGCCCTTGTAGTTGATTGGCTGCATGGGCTTCCTATAATTCTTGACAGCATCTTCCTCTCCACACAATGCACACTCCGGTTCCACCTTTTACCTTACCTGATCCAGCCTCCAGCACTTCCTTCCTTCCTTCAGCTCTCTGGATCCTCTTCCTGCAGTGCCAGTCAGAAGCTCCGCCCCCTCGGCTTGTGTTCCTGGACGCTGTAATGTTGTTTAGTGTGACAGGCTGCAGGCTTAAACTGATCTTTACTGACACAGTGAGTAAAAATCAGCTTAAGTCTGGCACTATTATACTAAACATCATTACAGCGTTGCAGCAAGAGGACTGCCTGCCGCGTACCACCTGACAGAGGTACGCGTACCAGAAGTGGTACGCGTACCATGGGTTGAGAACTCCTGCACTAAAGCGAACATTGCTCCCAGCTGGAGGTGGCTGATAAACAGGACTATTTTCCATTAGGGAAAATCCCAATATCGGCGCCACACTCGTCTCCTGATGGGACTAATAATCCTGATTGAAAAGGAAGGGACTGCAGAGATTGACAGGAAGCCCTTGTAGTTGATTGGCTGCATGGGCTTCCTATAATTCTTGACAGGAGGCCCATGCGGTTAGTTAATTCACTGGCTGTAGGATCTCATGTAAGTAGTGTGTGGCACCTCCAACTACTGATCAGAATTTCCTTGTCTGCCTGAAGCCATAATTGGCAGCAAATATATCGGTAATATAGTATTGTAACACCTACATCTCTTGCAGAGCTTTCATCACTTCATTGCTACTTTACTTGCTGATAATTATGGAATCGGACAGATGGGGAAACTCTGGCCCGGAGGTGGAGGTACAGGTCTGATAAAAAATAATAGTCACACGCTGCTCAAGATTGGAGGCTTACTGCTGATAATAGCTTGGAGAAGCGGGCGATAAATTTATAGGACCTGATGATTGGATTAATAATCTCTCTACGTGTCAAACTTGCGGCCCAAATGCATATTTGTATTACTATGTGGACCCAGTGGACCACTGGGTTAAATGCAGGGCTGGTGTGATGCCCTGCTACTGATGATCGGAGATGAAAGGGAGTTCCTGCTACTAGCTGTTGTGGCAGTTACAGAGAACAGCTAATAGCAAACCACCGTTTCAGCTGTCCTGGATAACTGCTGCAGCGGCTGATAGCAGGAACCAGATTGTTTTATGTAAATTACACTGATGTGGTCATTAAGAGAGAGCCACAGAGATCAACATGGATGGAAGACATCAAAGGTAAGTAAAGTATATACTTGGGAGGCTGGAGACATGAATGGGGAATTACTGGTAGCTGGAGACCTATGAATGGGTAATTACTGGAAGCTGGAGACATGAATGGGGAATTACTGGTAGCTGGAGACATATGAATGGGTAATTACTGGGAGCTGGAGACATATGAACAGGGGAATTACTGGCGGCTGGAGACATATGAACAGGGGAATTACTGGTAGCTGGAGACATATGAATGGGGAATTACTGCTAGCTAGGACATATAAATGGGGAATTACTGGGAGCTGGAGACATATGAATGGGGAATTACTGGGAGCTGGAGACTTATGAATGGGGAATTACTGGCTGCTGGAGATTTACGAATGGGGAATTACTGGTAGCTAGAGACATATGAATGGGTAATTACTGCTAGCTAGGACATATGAATGGGGAATGACTGGGAGCTGGAGACATATGAATGGGGAATGACTGAAAGCTGGAGACATGAATGGGGAATTACTGGTAGCTGGAGACCTATGAATGGGTAATTACTGGGAGCTGGAGACATATGAACAGGAGAATTACTGGCGTCTGGAGACATATGAATAGGGAATTACTGCTAGCTAGGACATATAAATGGGGAATTACTGGGAGCTGGAGACATATGAATGGGGAATTACTGGGAGCTGGAGAACACATACAGGGGGAATTACTGGGAGCTGGAGAACACATACAGGGTGGATTAAACTGCCAAAGTAAATACCAGCGAGGGGACTGCATAGAAATTATGCTAGCATAAGTACGCTATGCATTCTAACTTAACTACCACATAGGTCTGGATTTACCCCTTCGTGCTTAATTGAGTGCAGAATCTCTGTGCTTTTTTTTAATATATGGGATATACTGCGCATGCCCAGAACTCCACTTAGGACTAACTCAAGCATTTGCACGGATTGAGTCCCGCATGCGTGGCTAGAGGGGCAAGACTCTAATGTAATTGAGCAGCACACAGGCTACTTATGTACAGTATGGATGTTCCTCATAAATTAGGACTGATTCACAAGTCTGAGTGCCCTGCAAAAGTATACATACGCACGGAAAAAGATAACGTAGCTCTGTTAAGTTGAGTTACATATGGTTTGGTGCTAGCTTATGCGTCTTGTATTTATGTTTTTAATGCCATTAGACCATTTAACATTATAGAAAAAAACATCTATTTACGTTAATTTAAATATGTGTAGTTTTTTTATTAAAACAAAAATAATGCATTATATAAAAAGTTGATTACAGTGTTTTTTCCAAATTTTTGTTAGAAAAATAACAATCTAAAAATTTTTTACGCAGAATTGTAAAAAAGTATATAAATAGCAACTAGCTTACTTTAGAAAGGTAACTCGCTCCCATATGATTCACAATAAGGAAACGCATTCGCACTTTAATCCACGCACGTAGAGAACCGCCTGTACGTGGTGGTCCTGCGGAGGTTGCTGTCCCAGATAAAGAAAAAAAAAAGCCTGATTTCCGAAATAGGGCCATTCGAAAGTTCCTTTTTGGATGTCCCTATTTTGAATACCCCTTCAGTTTAGAATTTTTTTTTTCAGAATGGGTGAACTCAACCATTCCGTTTTGGAAACGCAGCCGCCGCTAAAACAGGACACAGACCATGGGAAAGGTGAGTAACCTTTCCAGGGCTAGGCTGCGGGGAAGTTAGGGTCAGGCTGTGGGAAAGGGAAGGTTAGGGTCAGGCTGCAGGTGAGGGAGGGTTAGGGTCCGGCTGCGGGAGATGGAGGGGTAGGGTCAGGCTGCAGGGGAGGGAGGGTTAGGGTCAGGCTGCGGGGAAGGAAGGGTTAGGGTAATGGAGGGGAGGGCGAGGGTTAGGGTTAGAATTAGGGGAAGGGTTGGGGTAGTTTTTTGCCTTAACTTTCGTAGTACTGAAAGTTCGGTGCTCCGTGGCTCGATTTCTATGCTTCATTGAGGCATATGCAATCTAAATTCCAGCCGGGAGAAAACGTCCCTATCGAAATAGGACCATTTTTTCTCGGGGACCCACACCCATCCTGAGACTGGGGGTGTGGTTAGCTTCATTTTGTAGCATCTCTGAATCACTCTTGGATCTCGTCCGTGCGTATATTTAGTTACGTCCGTGATGCCTGTGCACTTAGGAGTAAAGTCTGGATCTGGTCCTTCAACTTTCACTGAGGAGATTGGCATTGCTGACATCTGTGACAGAATCCATTCATTTATTATGCATTAATTTTTTAGTCTTGTTTGTCAAGTAAGATACAGCTTTTGGTCGAAACATTCTGCAAGTCGTTTTCCTTCTATAATATCGTTTTCTTTGTGTATCCTCCTGGGGCTGGATTCGGCAAGCTGTCTGGAATTATGGGTATATTTCAGGCTGTCCACATAAATACTAGGGGGCTTATCCTGATCTTTGCGTTTCACACACATTAGTAGGTCTGGCAGTTTGCATGAAAGAGGGGAGTGAAATCTTTTGTCATGCTCCTCTCTCGTGCGGACTTTAGCACAGTTACGCTGCCATAAGGCAGCCTTAAGTCACGCATGTTGATCAGAGGTCCGTACGACCGCTGATCAGCAAGAAAACGGTTAAACCCACACTGTGGAATTGAAATGCTCCCTGTTGCCAACATTAGGCTGGCGTAGGGGATGCGCCGCCCTGTCAGATTGATCTCCATGCGTACGGAACGTATGTTAGTTCCACACACCTGGATATCCGCACTTTAACATCTGACACGCACACGCACACTCCCAGAAAATCAAGATTACACCCTAACATCCGCTTCCCCTTTTACAGGGTTAAGACTTTCAGGGAAGGTCACTGCTTGTCAGAGGATCAAACGTACCAATTAGAGGATAAAAATCTTTTTTTATTTTTAAACAAAGGTCCACGTTTAATGAAAACATGACATCATTGCTACTGTTTGATTATAATATTAGCCAAATTTGGCATGATCCTTTTGCATGTCTAGACAGTGTTTTATAGCTAGATATGCTGTGTGTGAGCATTGGCTCATATTTCAGTCCATATCTGATATTGGTGGTGACAGAATGTAATAAATGTTTTGTTTTGAGCTGCGATTATTTAAATAAATTCAATGAAATTATTAAAGACGATGAAATAATTCTGTTAATGCTTCCATTTATTTTCTGGATAGAAAACTATTTTTTATTCACACTGCTCTGGTCTTTGGGAATTCTTTATATAGGGGTTCTCAACCAGTGGTACTAGTACAAACACAGAATACCGTACCATACTAGTACCGTTGGTGGTACTCAAACCAGTGTCTGGTGGTACTCAGGACAACTGGGCAAGCTTTTCAGGAGGTAGCAGCTGTACTTGTACCATAATCCATTCCACCCTCTTGTTACTTAGTAACGTATCTATAGGGCTAAATGGATTATGTAGAAAATGTACTTTAAAACCATTGCAAGGGACATGATTCCATAGTGAGTAACTGGTACCCCAAAAATAGGTTCAGAACCACTGATATAGGAAATAGTTGTCAATTTATAAGTTACTCTTTAATGCACAGGCTACGTATGTTATTCCAGCTGTAGAAAAATATTAATATAAGTCTATGCATTGTCTTTCTGCCCTGTTGAGGACCTACAGTATCCTGTTGAACTGGAATAAAAATGACTTCTCCAAAGACACATTAGTCGTAAGTGAAAGTTAAAGTAGACTCGGGGGCTTGTTCATCAGAATGAATAGCATTGTAGCCAGGTAGAAAGTGGATCTTGTAATGTGATCCCAGGTGCTTCCTGTTCTGTTAAAGAGCACATACAAATTTACATTCATTGTACATTGAATGTTTCCTAGAAGAAAAGGGAAACAAAGCTGTTCTCATCCTCTGTCAAAGATCAGATGGAAGCGTAACTGAGTGTTGTCGTGTCCCAGACAGCATGCTAAGCAATTCTGTAGGAACCATGCACCTTGGAGATGAGCAATTCAAGGCAACCCTATCCCTTTATGTTGATCATCAGATAAAGTAAATGGCTTGGAAGATTGCCTACGGAGGACTGAATAACAGAAGTTGGATCCTGCTTAGAAAACGAATGAGAGATGCAATCGGTTATTTGTTATTTTTTTTTCTTTTTCAACCTTTTTATGATCTTTAGTTTCCACAACTGTACTTTCAGTCACCAGACAGATTTGCACCTAATCAAGCCTGACGTATCGGAGAACCAGCATTGGTACCTGTGTAACCAGTAAAAAAAAAAGTGCTTTATTTTGAATAAATAGCCATTTACGCATACACACAGGCAAGCTTACACTGACCCTCACATGTATGAGAAACACTGATGTGTACACATACACACAGGCAAGCTTACACTGACCCTCACGTGTATGAGAAACACTAATGTGTACACATAAACACAAGCAAGCTTACACTGACCCTCACATGTATGAGAAACGCTGATGTGTACACGTACACACAGGCAAGATTACACTGACCCTCACATGTATGAGAAACGCTGACGTGTACACATACACACAGGCAAGCTTACACTGACCCTCACATGCATGAGGAGAAACGCTGATATGTGCACATACACACAGGCAAGCTTACACTGACCCTCACATGTATGAGAAACGCTGATGTGTACACATATCACAGGCAAGCTTACACTGACCCTCACGTGTATGAGAAATGCTGATGTGTACACATACACGCTCATTGGATTACTTTTTTAACATGCAAATTTGTAATATAAGCTTTGTCTATAGTGCTGCTTACAGCCTATATAATATATAATATACATATCCTTGTCTTTGTGTACTTCTACTTTTCTGTGTAGATGATTCAAGTGCTTACAGTAGCAAGAGATAACCCTGTGTGTGTTTGTGTAACGTTTTCAACTCTAAATTCAATGTAACGTAGAGAGAGTTCAGTTTTTGTGTGCTATATGTAGTCTTGCATTTTCTGGTAGTTGCTCCTACCTCTGGATCAGCTCCACAATTTTTATACTTTATGGATACAATGAAGATTTGTACATTTACCAAACCTAATCGTGAAGATTGCCCTTATTACATGTGACATGTTTGTCTTCTTTGCACCAGTAAGTACTGTTGTCCTCTGCAGAACACTTGGTAACCAAGTAGGAATGGATTTCCTCAACTACTTACGAGGAATAAGAACTTTTCTTCAGGCTTTCAATCTGGTGTTTTTTGCAGCATGTATACACAGTATTCAACACTTTCACACCCTTCTGACTCAATGCAAAAAAACCCACTTGGACAATGTGTGATTAGAGATAACATTTTCTTTATTCTGAAAACAACTTTAGACTTTTTTGTTTTTATGTTACAATTAAGTTAAAACCTGTTCCCATGTTTTTCAATGGAGGCAGATTGCAGACAGCTATTTAGCTACCTTTGAAAGATAAATAAGTAAAATGCTAATGTCATCTCTTGATGGTGTCAGTTGAAACTACCCATTCTTTGACGTTGTCTTCTCCATCTAACCTCCCCGACTTGCAACTATTAATAGCTAGATATTCATGATCGTATTCACACCTAAGAAGCAGTCCCTTATTAGATGCGGATTCTTAGTAAATGACATACTGTGCATGTGTAGTAGATCCTTTACCCAATCTACGTGCCAGTTTGGTACGTAGATTGCCTCCATGTGGTCTTTAAAGACCGCACAGAGTAATATAAGTAGGAAAAGGCGGTGTAATGCTGCCTCGGGGAGGAATTAGGGAGAGGTGGGAGGGATTTAGATTAGACTGGGAGAGGTAATGTGCCTGCGGCCAGCGTAGCTCTGGAGCACTCCCCCGACACTCCACCTGTGGTCGGCGTAATTACCCACTGTTACGTGGCTGAAGGCTACCTTAACTTCAGCCGGTGTAGCAGTAGGAAATCACACCTGGCACAGGGTCGTAACTGCCTAAACCCGCCCTCCCTCCCTCATTTACTTACCTTCCTCCGCCTTCCTTTGTAAGGGTTGCGTAGTTACGGCGAGGAACGCCCCCCCTCCCTCGCTGTAGCTACGCAACAGTTAGGGATGCCCGATCCTAAGGATCGGGTTACCCTAACTACGCCGGGCAACATCTTCCCGGCACATGCGCAGAACGGCAGAAATGCAGATTTCACGCATAAGGCCGCGGTAACTAGTGTGGCGGCCGTAGCTCTTGATCAGCCCCAATGTCCTTGCGGACATTGCATGGATTGTTAAGTGCCATAAGGTACCTAAAAAGCGGGGGGCGGGTTAGGAGCAGGACCGGTGAGTTAGGTTA
Source organism: Limnodynastes dumerilii (assembly GCA_011038615.1). Classification (NCBI taxonomy): domain Eukaryota; kingdom Metazoa; phylum Chordata; class Amphibia; order Anura; family Limnodynastidae; genus Limnodynastes; species Limnodynastes dumerilii. Next base: position 266,411 of record WWET01000596.1, read on the forward strand.
CCCACACCATGACCCGTATGCAGACTACCGGACGTATAACTTATACGTATATATAATTTTTTAACGTAATCTACGTACTTTTTCTTACGTAGATTGCGTATGTGCTGTCTTAAAGACATCAACTTATTAGTTCTTTTATCTATTTCTCAGACCTGTATTCTCTCCCTCATGTATATATTGGTGACATATCTGTCATCTGGTACCACTTATGGTTGCAATACAATTTCTTCTGTATGCTGGAACTCCTCATACCCCCCTCCCTGGTTGCCCATCAGACAGTGGTTCTGTGTATTACTAGTAGCACATGTCCCACTAGATGAGCCCCTGCTCTGTGTGTTCTAGGTTCCCTTATGTCTGTCTTCACTTGTTGGTGACATAGGGCTGGATCCAGGCTTAAGTAAATGCTTGAAATGAGTTACTCCTGGGCTAAACCATGTTGATTGCAGGGGAGTCATATTTCATCTGTTGCAAACGGTATTAGAGTGGAGGGGTGATGTTTCCTATCCTAAGTTTAAATAACAATGTGATAGTAAAGCTGGTCAGTATCTGTGTGCAGTAAGCAATTCAAAGATATATTCCTGCATGCAAAGAATACAATTAACTTGACTCCCCCCTCCAATCAACATGGTTTAGCCCAGGAGTAACTAATTTCAAGCACTTACTTAAGTCTGGATCCAGCCCATAGTTTGTCTCCTCTTAAACACTATAGAAAAAAGTTTTTTTATATCTATGTCGACAATGCATTTACTAGCTATAGTGTTCTAAATTAACTTTCTTTAAAAATAAAAGAAATCTAAAAAGTTAGTCATTTAAATATGTGTCCATGATTTGGTACATTATGAGACATGACTTCTCTGGAGTTGGAGCAGTCCATATTGAAAGCAGATATTGGTCATCACTGGGAAATAGCCAGGAGTTCCTGTCTAGCGATCTATGTAATATACTTTCCTGTGTCAGCAAAAAAATGATAGAAGCTCTCTTTTCCTGGAAATGAGCAGACTGACCCTTCTCTGTGAGCTTATGTTCACTCCTCATCTAAGCGGTTCTATAAAGTAATGTCCCACAATGCTACCTTAATATATATATGCCAGTTTTGCATTTCTAAATAATATATGTTTACAAAGTGGAAAGAATTTTGCATGTATATGAACTTATTTAATATTCTGTTTATATTTATGTTGTATCCAGTGTAATGTTTAATTTATATGAGTTGAACTTTGATTTGGCTGAAAACTGGCAGCGGATTCTGTGTGTTATGCTACACAGCACATTTACACATAGCACCAAAAGATTAGATAATGTTTTCTCAACAAGGGAAATTAGGAGGTTGTAATATAAAAAAATGTGTGAAAAGCTTTGTATTCACTTAGGGCCTGATCCAGACCTACGCTCAGGTACGTTTTTCCGATGGTCCTAAGCGTAAAAACGGCCATTTGTACTTACTGCGCATGCGGTGCAGATGTTACGCTACGAAATTCTGAGCGTATGGACATTCAGATTCGCTCGAGGGGGCGTGCCTACCATACGAAACCCGTAAATACGCATTGAGGGCGGGGTGAGGCATTTAAATTGTACAGTATGGGCGTGCTAAGCGTCGTATCTACGCAATGAGCTTACGGACGCCTGCGGTTACGAACAGAAAAGTTATGGTAGGGTTTGTTGGGCATAAGAAGGCTAAACTAAGTACGTCCAAGGGTAGTGCCTATGGGAGTGCATCGTAGGTAGGCTGGCATAAATACGCTACGCACATGAGCGTTTCAGGAGCGTTGGTCTGGATCAGGCCCTTGGACTGATTTAAAGAAGACAGACCACCCAATATTTTTTTTGCAACAAAATTTAAAGATACACAAAAAAAGATATGTTGAGCACTAAAACTGAAGCTGATGTAATAGCAATAACAGAATGGCTTCTGTAAAATCAAATACTTTTTATTCAACACTGTTAACAATATATATGTGCAAATGTGCTATATTCAACAATAAATCCGGCAATCCTCCTATTAAATAGAAATTACACCTGGTAGATAAACGTCTGTTGATCGGCAGGAATAGTTAGAATGGATAAAATTCCTCCGTTAGATAGTAGAAATGGTAAACGGGTAAGTAAGGCGATATGGCAAGATAGTCTCTAAAACACACTCCAGTTGTGTTATTCCAAGGCTTGATGGTCAAATAGTAAAATCCTAGGGCTTGGATACACTGATCCTTATTCAGAGTGTCCAGTGTAGAGTCCAGGGTACAGTGACGCTATGCGCTCAGACCGATAGTAGTAACCAAAATACCTTGTTTCCAATAACAGAGCGTTGTCCAATAGATTGTTGGTGATAGCACTCACGTTTGCCAGCTGGTATGCACTCAATCACAGTGGGGCAAGCAGAGCTACTCAGGTTCCCGGGAGCCACAAAGGGTCGTGTGTTTGATGAACCCATGTCACAGACCAGTATCGACCTCCATTCAGTTCACAGTTATTGTGGCGTTTTAACCAGGTAAAACAGCAGGAGGAGAGCTGGATTATACAACCTTGATGTGTTTCATCGCATTAGCTTACAATTTCATCAGAAGGGATAGTTTAGCAGTCCAGCCTCCTTCATTTAAATAGCTCAAATTTGGTTAATTATGCAATAACTGTCTCTTTCAAAATGTAAAGATCTCTTGATATACAGTCAGTACTTGTGATTTGCTACAGAATGGAAAGATCTCTTGAATACACACTATACAATCCGTGCTGTACAATTATGTGTTGAAATGACTGCAAGACAATATCTGCCACTCATACTTAAATGGATGGCAGCAATAAAATAAATTCTAAGAATCATTAAATAATTTAAACAATGGCATGAGGTCCCCCACTATTGTACTATAGAGTGGGGTCTAACAGGCAAGTTGGCTACAGGGCTGTTTCACCCAGGGGGGTTGGACCCACAAAAAACAATGTAATGCCGGTACCAACCCTGCCCTCCCGTTCAGAACCACCTTTTGTGCCAATAGCGTTAGGGCTCTTTCTGCTACTTGTGGGCTGTAAGTAGTTTGGTCGGCATGACCCAGTGCCCAAAGGGGCTGCAAGTGCATGCAGGTTGTGGGAAGAGCCTTAGTCCTATTGGTACTAGGACTGGTTGTGCCCATGATTGGGGACCTTCGTTGATTTTTGCAGGTGTAAGCAATTGCAGGTGACCCATCCATGGTGTCTGGAATCATTGTGGGGAGACTTCACACTGTGGGTAGCCCTCTCTTTGCATTGGGCAATATATTTACCTATGAACGTCCAGCTATCGGGTAGAAGGTTGGTCGAATGCTTGTAACATAGAAACATAGAAAGTGACTGCAGATAAGAGCCACATGGCCCATCTAGTCTGTCAATTTGTTTATTGAACTATACTGACCCTAGACCCTATTTACCCTCAATTTGGTTTACAATTTAGGATACCCTTATATTTATCCCAAGCATGTTTAAATTGTTCTACTGTATTGGCCTCAACCACCTCAGATGGGAGAATATTCCATTTATCTATCACCCTTTCAGTGAAGTAATTTTTCAGCACATTTCCTTTGAATCTACCACCCTCCAGTTTATATCCATGCCCTCGTGTTCTATTACACCTTTTCTTTTGAAAAATGGTACCCTCCTCTAGCTGGTCACA
>WWET01000596.1:275575-286621 GCA_011038615.1 Limnodynastes dumerilii
CTTCAGCCGGCGTAAGGAAGGGGCCATACGCCCGCACAGGGGGAGTGCCAGGGGGAGTCAGCGATGTAACGCTGAGCGTTAGTACGCTCAGCGCTACATCGTACCTCTGGATCAGGCCCAGCGTCATTAACTTTACACCTGTCAGATAGAATATTATAGTGCAAACACTTACTGAGTTCCCCAGTTCTAACCCTTAATTAACGAGCTAAAGAGAGAGCACAGAAGCAAAGAAGACAGAGAGGAGGGTACAGAGGAGACAGAGACAAACAGAGGAGAGCAGTGGGGCAAACAGGGATTTGTCCATTCTATAAAATTTCGATATTATGAAGAGGTACCATGCCGAATACATAGGTGTCATAATGGTTTGCGATTATAAAATCTATTGACCAATAACACAGCTGATCTTATGGTGTTGATTGTGTCATATTGCACAATAAAGAAACTAAACTGGGCCAAATTTCCCAGCTTCAGTTGTTTGCATTAGGTGGAGAAAAGCAGAGCCTCTACACACCTTCCCTTTTTGAGTCAGACATTCCTACCCTGTAAATTCCCAGATAATTAACAATAAGTGTGCCTCAGTAGTCCAATCCCCCAGTCCATTATAACAACAGAGACATAGAACAGACATAAATGGAACAAATTTGCATGCATACATACACGCATAGGGCTGGATCCAGACTTATGTAAGTGCTTGAGATTAATTACTCCTGGGCTAAACCATGTTGATTTCAGAGGGAGTCAAGTTAATTGTATTCTTTGCATGCAGGGATATAACTTTGAATTGCTTACTGCACACAGATACTGACCAGCGTTACTATCACACTGTTATTTAGACTTGGGACAGGAAACCTCACCTCTCAACGCTAATAATGTTTGCAACAGATGAAATATGACTCCCCTGCAATCAACATGGTTTAGCCCAGGAATGACTGATTTCAAGCACTTACTTAAGTCTGGATCCAGCCCATACTATTTATTTTCATTTCATGGTGTCACCTGAGTTACAATCATTTGCAGTTATCCACTGATCCACTGTTGGTAGTGATTGGCTAAGGCTTTGTTGTACACTAGGGCTTCCAGATTGTAATAGAAAGGTGTTAACATAACAAATAATTTTATTTGACTAATTCATATTTTTTAAGCTTTGGTAAAGAAGATGTAAGTAAGTGTCACTGGCCCTGGGGTCATCAATCATTATTTATTAAATTGTTAGCAAGAAATAATGTACAAATCCATAGAGAATAGTATTTTTTTATTTTATTGTAATTATTAAAACATATTTTATATACTATTTCTTTGAGCCCCAGCTCTATTCCTAAAGCTGGGACGTGGCCCGATTTACTGCTAGGGAAATGTCCCGTTATCGGCACCATACACCTCCTCTGCTGGGACCGATAATGCTAGCAGAAGAGAGGGAGGGGGGCAGCACTCTCTATGGTGTTACTGCATATCTATGTACTAAGCTGCTCTAACAGCTTAGAAGTATACCTTCAAAGCTGTCACAGCAGCATAGTACATAGATATGCAGCAGCATCTATTGCAGGAAGTAGTACAGACAGAGATCAGCCGAAGCTGCGCTTCACACAGCACGGCTTCGGTTGATCCCTGTCAATACTACTCCCTGCAATAAACGCTGCTGCATATCTATTCAGAGCGCTGATATAATTCAGACTGGTTTAAAAAGCCAATAATCTTATCAGAGCGTTTCTGGTATGTTTATTGGAAGTTTAAAAAATTGATACTGGCCATTAACTAGAGCGATTTTGACCCAATTATCGGGTGATCGGGCCGATAATCGCTCTAGTGTATGGCCAGCTTAAGGCAGTCTCTTACAACGTTGTTGAAGCAAATTATCATCAGGTGAGTCATAGGTGCGTCTCTTCTCCTTTTCTCTCCTGGGGACTGATTCAGAGATGCACTTACACCTTTTTTTTTTTAGGTGCAAGTACAGCTCGGCTAAACCATTTTTCAAAGTAAGGGGTGTTAATTAGTTTAAAAAAATTTGCATGCAGGGAAAATAGTTTACTTTTACACATAGAACTATAATACTGCATCGCTTTATGTTTACTCTACTTTAAAATAGAGTTGTGCTTTTCATTTTAATTCTGGTTTTTCAGTTTAAATCTGCCTCCCCTTCAACCTGGTATTGCTCAGTACACTTGCACCTAAAAATAGGTGGAAGTGCAACTCTGAATCAGCCCCCTAGTGTCCAGCTGTGTGTAAGTCAGTCTGTGCTGAAGACTTGTTTATTGATGACAGTCCTCAATTGTGTGTTTCCAATCAGAAGGGGGGAGGGTAGCTACTTGGTGCAGTATTATTTTTTCCATTAAAATGCAATTAAAGTAAACAAAATGACACATACATTTGGAGCCACTTGTTTCAACGTAAGTCAAAGGGACAAATACATTTGGAGACACTTGTTTCGATGTAAGGCAAAGAGACAAATACATTTGGGGAAACTTGTTTGTATGTTTGTTTCAGTGGTCGAAGTGGCGGTATGAAAATATAGAAATAATAGAAGTGGATGGAGATTTATAGCTTTTCAATTAAATCCGTGGGAGAAGTGACGTTATGTCATATATCCCGTCTGTATACCCGCTCACTTCGAGCCCTGGTTTGTTTAGAGGAGATAATAAAACACTACTTCACCAAAAGAGTTACCTTACATGGTGACATAGGACCTCCACTGCTGTCCGATGTCGTTCTCCGCTCCACTACTCCCCCTCGCTCGTACAATAGTTACGCTACCAGGGCCCTACCTTAACATTCCTGCGCTGTCCCCATGTAAAATGGGGGGCGGAATTGTACATAAAGGCTGTACTATTACCATCTCCCTTCCCACAGAGCAGAAGCACATCCAGTTCTGTCCCGCCCATCTGTCGTAAGACTGGTGCCTGCACATAAGCCACAGTATCACAAGGGTAAATCTTAAAACAAAATCTAAGGATCACATAAGATCTGAGGTCATCATCGGTTTAAACCAGCGGTTCCCAAGTGTGCCCTGGGGAACTGTGTGTAACCACAGTCCGCTCACAGGTGTTCTGCAAGTCCTGTGCACTGACCGACATTAGACTCACGGAGGAGCTGCAGGGAGAGCTCTTCACCAAAAGAGCTACGTTTTTCTGTGTCTAGTGCAAGTCACTTTATGGACGTGTGACACCCCATAATTTACTACAACGCTCTGTTTGAACTCAATCCCAGACTCTCTAGTTTATTTATTGGTCTTTTATGTGAGAACATTTTATAAAAAATGTATTATAAAATATTCCCAAAGCATTACGAATATCTATATAAGTTAGACTTATTCTCTAGGTGATTTCTTAACTTATAACAGCAAGTGAACAATGAGTGAAATTTTAGTAGTGTTAGACACAGTTTTGGGGTGCTGACTCTGCTTCGGATTCACGTAGTTTTCTTCTTACGTACGTTGTTTTAAGAATTGGACTACTACGCATGTGTAGTAGCTTATTTAGGCTGTACAGAAATGGTACGTAGATAGCCTAAATAAGCTACTGCGCATGCGTAATAGCTCAATTCTTAAAACAACGTACGTTAAGACGAAAACTACGTAACTGAATCCAGACCAATGTCTGTGATATCTACCTTCAAACCAGGGGACTTTCTGCCTGTGTAAACTAGTGTTTTTAATATGTCTTGTTTTTTTCCATCCAGTATTCTGTACTGACTTTCACACTTTTACTACTTTCCATCTATCTTTCTTGGCTGGTTTCTTTGAAATATATCTAGTAAGATTCCAAAAAAGGATTAGGAAAATTTACTTCACACCATCCTAGTTATAAAATCCAAGAGTCTTGTCCAACAGAAATTGGCATGTGCATAATGTGTTGTTTAAAATATACTGCTAATAGTCACCATGTCCCAAATAAATACTTTGTTCTAGTCATGAGCAACGGCTGGTAATAAGCAGGACAAGGTTGTACTATTCTGCATGCACATAAGGAGGTTTCTCTGCTGTATGGAGCTTGGTAATCATGTTTGTTTATGTGTATGATGTGTTTGTGAGTCAGTGCATTGGTGGAGCTATGGGCTTCTGTAGCTCTGAGAGACCCATGCTGAACTAGTTGGTCAGTGACTGACAAGATGAATGCTCTGTATAGCTAGTGTGTATGTCTGCAGGGATTTGCTGTATGGTGTCTGCAGAGTCAGCCATTTTTTGTTTTAATGAAAGCTTCCTGTACCTGGATTGATGATTGGGAGAGAGAGTAATATGAAAGGAAACAATACCAGCCATTCTATCTGTGAAATAAAATGCACAAATGTTAGTAACACAAACACACATCTTATTCTCCTTGTTGGAAGGCTCTATCGATCTATCGATCTATCTCGGTTGCAGTCTCCGGTCCGATGGCCCGCTTTGCAAACTAGAGACATCCGAAAGTTACTTATCGGTTGTCTCTATTTCGATTAGGAGGCCATTTTAGAATTTTTTTGTTAAGAATGGGTGAGTGTGCCGATTGCAGACCCGCTGGATGACAGCTACGGAGAGGTGAGTAACCTCACCGGGGCATTTTAGTATTAGGGGGGTTAGGGTTAGGCACTTAGGAAGGGAGGGTTAGGAACATAGAAGGGGAGGGTTAGGGTCAGGCTGCGGGGAGGGGGGTCTTAGGGTTAGGCTATAGTGAAGGGAGTATTAGGGTCAGGCTAGGGCGAAGGGAGGGTTAGGTTCAGTCAGCGGGGAAGGGAGGGTTAGGGTAATGGAAGGGGAGGGTTAGGGTTAGAAGTAGGGGAAGGGTTGGGCATAGTTTAGCCACTCACATTTCGAAGCATCGTGCTCTGGGGATCGATTGCTATGCCTCTTCGAGGCAATCAATATCCCAGCCATCCCAGATATCCCAGCCAGACTGTCTGTCTGTCTATCTATCAAAAAAACTGATTGACACACTATATATTATAATCAACTAGAATGAGTTAAACAACCTGCTAATGCCTCTTGGCTCCTCTCATAGATGCCTCAAACCTCTGTGTGCTCAGAATGTGAGAACAGGCACTAGCCATCTTAATCAGCAGTGACCCATTACTAATTATACAGGTGCAAAACGGCACTCTGTACTTAATGTATTTAACTGTCTTTAAGCATTTATGCAGCAGTAATGGCCACTTTTTTAATGTTCTTTTCGTGTTTAATCCTCTGTGTACAGGCGTGTCTATCTTTTGGATTATATAAGGTTAAGTTGCTCTGGTTTGAGGTTTCTCTGGCATGCAGTAACTAAATCACTGCTGGCATAGCAGATGTGTACAGCGAGATACAGCAATGGCTAATTAGATGGACATAATCCATTACTGAATGTATTGTGCTCATATTACTGCCTCTCTATAGTCACTGACTTTCTTTCCTTGTCCTGGTAGTGAATATCTAGCAGTGTTTAAGAAGACAGTATCAGTCCATGAAGTCTTTCTCCAGAGACTTTCATCTCATCCCGTCTTGAGCAAAGACCACAACTTCCATATATTCCTGGAATACAACCAAGATGTAAGCACACTTACTTCCTTCCTGTGCAGAAAGTGAATGTGGGATGTTGAGACAGCTGTTATAGCTTTTCAGAGATTTCCATTCACAAAAATCAGGGCAAGAGTAACAGTTTATATCCTGTACTGTATTAGCTTATCCAGCTAAGGGGGTAATATAGACCTGTAACGTAGTGTGGAATGGTTAGCCAGCCTTCTGGCCTACGTTATACCATGTTGCTTGCTTGGGAAAACACTAACAGTAAAAACTCTTTCATTTCTTTGTTTAGTTAAGTGTGAGGAGAAAAAATACTAAAGAGATGTTTGGTGGCTTTTTCCGGAGCATGGTGAAAAGTGCAGATGAAGTTCTTCTTTCTGGTGTAAAGGTAAGATGGGATTCTTTGTGGACAATCTTAGTTATTGTAGACAACTAAACTAGAAATTTTATAGGGTATGAAAAGAAAAAGATGACTATATTGTTATTTGTTTTAATGCTTCTGTGGCCTTATTTTTTCATTATTATTGTTTTACCCAGAACCTTGTTAAATATTTTCTAAATAAATCTGACTTGTACAAACCACATACACTGAAATATCAAACAGTTGCCAACAGTAGACCTGATCCAGACCTCCGCACGCATTCCCTACATGCGGAGGTCTGTAAGTCTGCATGCGAGAGGGGTGTAAACATCCGGCGCCTACGTGTCTGAATCTGCATGCCTATCCCCCGCCTCCCTTGCAGGGATTGGGCTAGTGTATTTGGAGAACTGATTTCGGCATGATAAGAGTTCTGATGCAGAACATCTTAGGAACTCCTTAGTTCTGGATCTGGCCTAGTATGGGCAGACTAGATGGGCCATGTGGCTCTTATCTGCCGTCACTTTCTATGTTTTCTATGTTAGTGGAATGGGGCATGATGGGAAAAGCAGTTATTGGCCAATTTGTGTGGTTTCTTTAGGACTACAATAACATTAATGGCACCTACTATGAGGCCATAATTACCATTAATCCTTTTGCTGAGTACTCGCATAAATCTCAATTTTTGCACTTCTAGCAATGGATAGGATGCTCAAATTCTTTGTAAAGTACACTGTAGCTTGTCGATACAGAGATTATGGTCCGGATTCACAGTTACGTACTTTTCGTCTTCCGTACGTTGCTTTAAGAATTGGGCTACTACGCTTGCGTATTTATGCTATCTACGTACCATTTCTGTACGTAGATTACTTAAGTTTGGTCTAAAGACCGCGCTTACGCAATTTACATACAGAAATGGTACGTAGATAGCGTAAATAAGTACGTAACTAGAATCCGGACCTATGTGTTTGGAGCTTGCAAGATGAGGAAGTATTCGGTATCCTATTGTCTGCTGTTCAGTTAAGGAATACATTGAACATTCAAAAATGGGACAATCATTTCTTTATAGCCCTGTCACATATATTTCGTTTTCGTTGCCCTTTGATCTCTTTAGGTTTTCAGTGACTGATATCTTTTCCTTTACACAGGAAGTGGATGAATTCTTTGAGCAAGAGAAAATGTTTCTGGTCAGTTACCACACCAGGATCAAGGACTCCTGCGCCAAAGCTGACAAAATGACTCGATCCCATAAAAGTGTGTATTTTTTATTTTATTTTATTTTATTTTTTAACTTCTTTGGTTTTGCTCCATTAACTTTCAGCACCACAACTTGTAATACTCATGGACAGGGAGTGGTGTTTCGACATATTTCAGTGTTTGTATCAAGTGCGGGTCTGATAGATAGGGATTAAAGGATTCATTCAATTATTATTCATGTAGTGCTTTACGACTTTATTGTACTATTTCCAATGTTTTAAATGTCTGCATTATGAGGGGGTAACCATGCTGATGCTGGCGGCATAACATTTTTCATGGTTAAAACACTTTCATCAGACATAATTATGTTGATTGCATCATTGTCGTTTGTCGATGCATTTGTTAGGCCCTATGGGCCTGATCCAGAGCTACGCTGGGCCGCTGTCCGTAAGAACGGCCAGCGTATCTCTAGTGCTCTTTCCCCGACACTCCCCCTGTGGCCGGCGTAATTACACACTGTTACGCTGGCTGAAGGCTACCTTAACTTAACGGTGTGTAATTCCTAATTTCCCTCAGCGTAGTCACAATGCTGCACGTCCCTTTGTCCGTAACTATGCTGTAGTTACGGAAGCCCGATTCAGGACTCCCTGAAAATTCAATTACGCCGGGCAACATCTGCCTGGTGCATGCGCAGAATGGCAGAAATGTCGTTCTTACGCATACAGCCGCCGTAGGTCTGGATCAGCCCTTATGTGTCTGGTGCAACAACTAAAAAAAAGATGCAACAAGATAAACCATGTGTTTGTCTAAGGGTTAAAAAAGAATGATATACATTTGAATCCAGAGAAAATAAATACTGATCAGCTCTCTTTGTAAGCTGCAATGTAGAGTTGAGTTAAAAGATACCATTTCTTTCTCTTTGCCTCTTCCTGCAGTTTTACATGGTTTTTCTGATGTGAAAATTTGCTTCTTTTTGGGCCCCCAACTCTGAATCAGTCACTATAAAAACAACATATTGAGACCCTGCACCATTGTACATGCAGCATAGGCAGCATCACCATGTATTTCAAGTGAGTGTGTGTGTGTGTGTGTGTGCGCGCACACTCAGGTCAATTTCAGCATTTGATTTGTATGTTTGTTTTGGGCTATTTGTGCTTGAAAGGTTATCAGGCTGCAATGAGAATGTAGGCATTTCTGTGTTAAAGCAGTGAAGGCCACAGTTTTTACTTTCGTAATATAATTATTTAATTAAACAAATAACAAGAAGAATATAATAATAAACCTATATATGCAAGTATAAAAAAACCCTCTAAAACATAAATATAATTCCGTTGCGTTTTTCTGTGTTCATTGCAGATGTTGCTGATGATTACATTCATATTTCGGCTGCGCTGACAACGCTAGCTGATGAGGAGAACACTGCAGTCAGAAAGTAAGTGCGTCTGTCAGCTGTAGGTGGAGAAGAATTTGGAGTAGGATGTCGTTTTATGACTTCCCTGTTGTTGAGTAAACACATTCCATTCAGCAGAGGCCCATACAGTGTCACATTACCAGTCCACTTCCACAATACATATTCAAAGTATTAAGCTGTTCTGTCATCTGAGAGAATCCACAGGAGGGCGACATTGCTTAAGTTTTATTTGTTGCCACTAACTTATCTTGTGTATGTTCAGGAATTTTTGAGTTATAAAAGAGCATTCTCTAAATGTATAGATTTAGTTTTAGATATGTATTTACTAAAATAAATGTAAATATACAGATAACCAAGATATGTCTTTAAGAGAAAACAAAGATTTAAGATTTACAGTTGTAAAGATAAAATATACTATTTGTTAATGTTTTTTTTAAGAGAAAAAAAAAAACCTTTAAATACCCAGACATAAAACATCAAGGTAAATATGTATGAGATAAAGGAGGAAAGGGGTGTTCTAATTCAAATCACATTTTTTTGGGAGGGGGAGGAGCTTATGTGTTGTAACTTTCTGATTAGGGCGGTAATAGTACTGCATAGCTAAGCCTAATAATACCAGTGATTTGCAGTACAGAGAGTGAAGGCTTTCAGGTAGAATAGGTGCCATGTTAAATCCTATGAGGGCTGTATCTGGACAGCTGGCTGACATTTTCACACTTCACCCATGACATTTAGGGCTGTATTCAGAGAACCGTACGGCCGGAGCAAGGAAACACCCACCAACACCCCCGACACTGCCCTCTCCCGGACATGCTGTCGGGGATATACGAGTCCCTAGATCACTCTGTTCTTTACATGTGTACTTATGGGCATATATGTGCTCTGACCACGCCTCCATGAGTTCATTTAAATGCCCCCCACCCACTTTTATGTAAATTTTCAAGCACGCATTTCTGCGCCGCCCATCAAGCACGTATGTGCCCAAGTGCGATTCACATGCCCATTCCTAAAGCACTTACGAGTGTATATTCAACATAACTTACGTAAATAAAGTTACTACACATGCACAGTTTATCCGATCCTAAAAATACGCAGGCAACTCCCTGCAAAAACGCTTCTCTGAATACAGCCTTTAGTTTATCAGCTATAAAAAGATAAAAGATATGACAGCAGTTAACTTTTTATGCAAAATCAATGTTCAACATATTTCTTTCTTAATACTTTTGTTTATAAATTTATGTGGTCACAGGTTTATCTTTTTCATTTTTTTTATTAATGTCCATGTATTGTATAATATTGTGTTTTCTACTATTTAATATTTTTTGTACTTTATTTTCTCAAATATGCTTATATGCGGTTAAGGACTATACAGGATAATTTCCACGTGGGGCCCTGTGGACTTTACTTTTTGTTCTCTATGTAATTTACTCCATGTAGCTTTGTCTCTGGAATCTTTCAGGTTACTGGAGTTCTTAAACGTATTCGGTTTCTGGTTGAACATTATCAAAGTTAATACCTTTTATCACTTTGCATGGTAAATTATTGGCTGAGTTTTGCAGGTCGTCGCAACCTACCTGAAATGTCAAGTTATATTCCGTCTTAATTACCCAATCAGGGCTTACCTCATTTAAATATGATCTTTTAACAAACCTTCTAAAGACACAGCGGCTACTATCTTTATTTAATAACCAGACAGCCCGTAGCTGTATTCTTTTCTTAGCTGCTTTGTTCACCGTATAATATGACTGTCATATTACAGTCAGGAAAAAAAACTCCATTGGTGCCTGTTAGTTACACACTGGCCAATAATATTCCCCTTATGACTGTGTTTTTCATCTTGGTCAGTGATGATCAGACCAGACTTTGCACAGCTATGTACACGTGTCTTTATGTGTAATAATTTCTGTCTCTTCTCTTTATCTGCTTGGTTTCTACATAAGAGTATGGGAACCACCACCAGTTGTTTGGAGACACCTGTAAATACACACTGAGTGTAAATATAAAGGGAGTACAGAATGCTGTGTGATCACCCACATGAAAATACAAAGTCCAGTGCAGAGCAAATATATGTGAACAGACTTTGTCCATAGCTTGAAAGTACATGTAAAAATAAAGCTGGGCATATATACAAAATACTATATGTTTCTAAATCCTGTTATATACTTTCAAAATATTTCCAGAATACGCGAATATCACGCACAAGAAACTGCAAAAACTCTAATTCAGGAATAAATCATCTCCCGCGTTTGTTATTGTAATTACTGATTATTGCGATGCTCACTTTGCTGGACACTTACATTATAAAATGACCACCCTACAGTCTATATTGCATGCAGCAGCTAAACTGATTTTCCTTGCAAAATGCTCTTCTACAGCTAGTCCACTTTGTCAGTCTCTACATTGGTTGCCTGTATATTACAGAATCAAATACAAAATCCTTTTGTTAACCTACAAAGCAAGATTGCACTCATCTACATACCCTCACTCACCCTAGGATATAGCACGGCTTGTTCTCTCAGATTTTTACTAAACAAATACTTGATTCCATGTTACAGGACTTCTCCTGGGCTGCACCTACTACAGAATATATGAGCATCAACCGTAATCCTCAGTCTG
>WWET01000596.1:301191-316123 GCA_011038615.1 Limnodynastes dumerilii
GGGGAGGTAAGTAAATGAGGGTGGGGGGGCGTGCTAAGCGGCCATACGCTCCTGTGCGAGCATATGGCCCCTTCCTTACGCCAGCTTAAGTTAGGGTAGCCTTCAGCCGGCGTAAGGAAGGGGCCATACGCCCGCACAGGGGGAGTGCCAGGGGAAGTCAGCGATGTAACGCTGAGCGTTAGCACGCTCAGCGCTACATCGTAGCTCTGGATCAGGCCCATGGTATCTGTCAGCAGTATCACTGCCAAAATAGTTTTAACAGCAATAAATGTTCTATCAGTGGGGGTACAGTGTTTAGAATTATTAAGTTTGGTATTGTAACACTTAAAAAAATTAAGTATAAAAATAAAATAAATAAAAATAAAAATCATCTGTGCTGCTGTGACTATTCTGCTTGCCCTTCTGGCCCTTTTTTTGATTGGCATGAAGAATTTTAACAAAGAAAGCATGAAGAATTTTAAAAATAATTACCTTGCTCTAATACACTTAAAAAATGGGTACTGGCGACCTAAATAAATCATATATGAATTTATTATATAAAATTCCTAAATATATTATATGGGAAAAAGTCAAAGGTCTTTTTGGGCATTGTTGTAAACTGGGGCTTACTTGCCAAACCTATGTGACCTTTGCAAAATCAGTTTTGAATGCTGACAAATTAAGCAAGTACATGAGGTCTCTGCCAGTTATTGACTCCCAATAGACATTATTCCAGCACAAATATCTACATGAGGATGACTGATGTAGCATTTGCTAAAGGGCAGAGCTAATGTTTAAAGTCAGGAGGGAAGGTTAGTACATGAAAGTGACCATCATTATAGTAAGGTATTTCATAATGAATTCCAGTGAAAGACATCCAAGAAGATAATGTGTTAGATAAAGCATTTACATATTAACCACAGTCTTTTTTCTGTCAGCCAACAAATTAAAGTTTTTGATTACTTCATTTTTGCTTGGTGGGAGTTGCTGCTACGAATGGGGTCTTTTAGAAGTAGAGACAGCCAAAAGCAAATTTTCAGCTGTCTCTATTTCAAAAAGGCTGCCATTTTAAAAAAAACATTTTTTTGAATGGATAAGTATGCTGATTGGCAGACTTACCCATTCATTTTTCGTAAACGCCGCCACAGACCCAGCGCACCAACTGGAGAGGTGAGTAACACTCACATTGCGTGGTATATTCACATATGCCTGTCCTTATTAACAGTCAGCTCTTGGGCTCAAATATTAGTTGTTCGGTCAAAACTATATACGCACTATAAATTTTACACAATATTGCATTTATCAAATCACACAATGCATTATATAATCCAACCAACAAATGCATGTTATACAATTATCAGACCAATCAATTAATTAAAGGTTGATTGACCCATTAAATTTTATAGTGTGTAACCAGCTTTAGCCTGGCAAGGAGCCAAACGGCTCTGGGGTAGAGAATTTAACAGACAAACAGTGTGTGTGGGGGAGATGGATGGGAGATGCTTTCAGTTAACTTAATTATGGGAGCAAGGTGGTGAACGAAGGTGGAGAGGAGAGGTGGTCTCCACCAAGATGCCGACTTGCTTACTATCTAACGGTTTTCTGTGGAGAAAGATAAAACATTAGAAACAATGAATATTAAATACAAATATAAAACAGGTAACAGAATATGAACAATAACCAATGTTAAAGATATCAATGGCAGCTCCATTTATAGGAGGAGGTCAAAGGAACATGTAAGAGTAACTCCTAGAAGGGTCAGAGTCTTCTTGTTTTGTTAATCACTTTGTATTCCAAGGAGGGATTGTCTCAGTTTAAGGTGCTGTAGAGATAAGCCCAGTAACAATGGGGTAGATCCAGACTTAAGTTCTTTTTACGTTCGTTGGCGTAGCATATTTACGTACAATGCACTCCCCTAGGCAATTCCCACGCTCGTACATACTTTACTTGATTTATGTTTGCCAAACCCTACCTTAACTTTTTCAAGCTTAAGTACAGACGTACGTAATGGATTGACATACGTAACGGCCTCACCCGGCCCATACTGTATGATTTAAATACCTCCCTCTGCCTACAAAGTGTATTTCCGGGTGTCAAATGGATGACCCGCCCCTTCATTCGTATTTATGCTGAAGTTACGTACCATCAAAGTTATGTTGTGCTACATCTGCAGCGCATATGCACAGTACATACAAATTGGTGATTTTAAATACGCTAGTGTACGTAGCTCAGGATCTGGCCCATTATGAGGAACAAGACAACCAAGAGTATCAGACAGGGGGAGGGAACTGGGAGTTGGTGGGTGGTAAGGTGGAGACCAATATTGAGATAAAATAGTTTAACTCATGGGTTAGCATGTCGGTGCCTCAGAGTCCAAAGGACTGTAGGCGATTTTCTCGAAGGGAATGCTGGGCTGGCAGGAACAGGTGGCACTGAAGATGATGAAGGAGCGTTGTCGGGGTGATCTGTAAAATATCAGGTCTAGGCAACGGAGCAGGACTTGAGATTCTTGAGAATTCCTTACCACGAGTTGTTGGTTTTGATGCCACACCAAAGGAGAAATGGAAAGCCCCATCGGTAGTGTATATTGTTGGTAGACAGGATAGTGATTGTGGAGCGGAGTTCACGTCTTTTAGCTAGGGTAGATGGTGCCTGCAAAATGTGGAGGGTACTTGCTTCATAAGATATAGACTGAAATTGTCTGGCACCTTTGAAGATAGCTTCTTTAGTGGTAAAGTAATATGACATCTTGGGGAATTGCTGGGTCCTGTGATCTTGGAGACGTTTGAGATAGTTGTCCAAATGGTGAAGTTCTACTGTTTCTGGGATGCCTCTTATGCGGAGATTGTTGCACTGTACGCAGTTATCAGTGTCCTCTAGGTGCTCTTGCATGTCAGGCATATCCTTGCACATTGAGGAGAGAAGCTCACCAGTAGAGTGTTGGGCAGTAACCACCTCATTTAGACACCTTTCCACTTGGAAAAGACGTTATATTGCCCATAGCAACCAATCAAATTTTATCCTACATTCTCTATTATGTAAAAAGAAAGTGACAGCTAGAATTGGTTGCTATAGGCAACATCCCCACTTTTCCCATCCAGCAGCTTAGTAAATCTGGCCCTTGGTCTGTGCCGGTGTGCAAATCTGCTATGTCAGTTTTGAGGGCGTGGAAGGCAGTTTGGACATCATTGTGCACTGAAGGTGGCAGTTCTTTCATCTCGGTGATCAGAGAGAGAAAGTCATTGCGCGTTACTGGGGAATGGTCCTCATCATTGAAATCCAAGTCGTGACTGTGTGCTGGACTAGGGCAGGATGTGGAATGGTCTGTCGCCTTCGCAGAGATGAAGTAGAGGAGGCCTTTCAAACAGTTCTTATTCGGGCGAGGCGTCTTGACAGGAGATATGTTTGCTGGTTGTGGGTGTATAGATAGATGTTATAGGTATGACAGCAGCAACAGCAACTACGGGGAAGAGCAGAGGGGAATAGGGCCAAAGCTCAAGTGTTAGCTGGTAGCAGAGTGGTATAGGTGAGGATTAAACGGAGTACCCGTCCACCCCCTGCAAAGATAGAGGGAGGATTTTGATTTAGAATCGCTGTAGCAGTTAGTCGTTATGAGTGAAGTCATCTTCAGCGTCAAATTCAGCCAGAATGTAAATGGGTGGGATGATAGTCCTTATGAGACAGCTAATCTTCAGGTCCCAAATCTGCCAATAGGTTGGGAAATGGCTATTATAGAAGGTAGAATCTGCAGTTTCTGAATTTTCCAGCAGGTAAAGATGCTAATAAAGCAGGTAGGTGTTATGAGAAAAGTAGCCAGCAGGGCGTCATTTAATTAGCAAGTGAATGAGTAGTACTGGGCAGATGGTGGAGAAGTTCAATGCCAGGGGGGTGGTCGCTATGAGAGAGGTGGTCTGCAAATCCGTGTGCTGCAGGTAGGTTTAGGGAAGACAGTCTGCAGTTACAAGGTGCTTGATTAATATCTGACAGAACCTTGTAGAGAACAAGGGAATATATGAATTGACAGGTGATAGCCCCTTGAATAGTTAGGATGCTGTATTCCAAAGAAGGCAGGCAGTGGGAGCTATTATCTGTGGAACAGCAATATATTGTAATTCCTGTGTCCCTTGGCGCTGTGAGGGTTAAGCTGCATGAGCTGGAGATCACTGGAGGAGCAGAGGATTGAGTGAGACACCACTGAGGATCCAGGCAAAGCAGGGATAAATGTAGTTGAGAGCAGTCCTTAGTAGTCAGAGGTATGGGATTCAGAGGCTCTGCTAATGTATAGTTGAAAGCAGAGCAGTGCCAGGGAGGGTGCCACACAGTCTGTGGCCTAAGACGGACAACAACCCCCAAGGGAACTGTATGCAGGCACCTGAGACAGCTGGAGACGGCCCCAGATAATATCTCCCGGTCATCTGGAGTGGAGGGGCAGAGAGCAGACAGCAGGAGGAACGCTGGGGAGGACACCGAAGCATGGGCGGCAGGCTGGATGCTGCTGGAGACAGTCCGGAGGCGTCAGCAGGCCAGCCCAGCATTCCGGTCAGCAATCGGAGGGGACAGGCATGTAAGTGGTGTGGCGATATGGGGTTAAAGTTTGTGGTGAGCAGGTATAGTTGAAAGAGACTAGGCCCAAAGCCTGGGAGTTACTAAAGAGCACGTCTGAGAAGGCTGGTAGTCAGGCCTTTAAGGGATATTTTTACTGTTATAATATGTTAAAGGTAATAAAGGGGGTTTTTTCTACCATGTATATCAGTATATGACGAAGCCAGCAGCATGGACATTTACAGACCGCCATACATCGGCAGCAGTTATTAAAATGACCCTTTAAACTGCGGAAGAGTAAATATGACGGTTTGGGTCCCTAAACCGTGAGAGAAATGCGGCGATGTGTGTTGGTAACTCACGATTCTTAGCAAATTTTGCTCTTAATATTTGTCTGTATGTGTTTTAACTAAAATTAGGTCAATTTAAAGCTTGCAAATCTCCTTCATTTTAGGTGGTAGTGCAAGGAATCCAGCGGACACAGGCGGATGTGTATGGCTTTCTGTGCTCGCTTTTGTTGTACACAAGAAAAGTGCAAAATCCCTAAAAAATAGGTTAAAGCACAGTTCTGGATCAGGTCTAATGTGTTGTTTAGGTGTCTGCCAAAACACCTTCCCTAAATATGCCCCTGCATTAAGATGCATAGCAGTTGTATGATACCCACACACCAGTACATTACCTAGGTGAGTATAAATAGCTGCACATACGTTTTAAGATTATTTCCCATGCACTCACTTCAACATTTCCATACTGCCATTTCTACGTTTCCACCACTGATGCAGATACAAATCTCACAATAAGCACATTCATAAAAAATGTTAAATCTAAATCATGTTAATCCCTTTGAAAGTCAACAGGATCCTGTGTAAGAAAATTGTTCCTTTACCACCTAATAAGCAAATATTTGATATACCAAAAATACATGATGTTATTTACATAATGACAGAACGTAAGAGGGAGCTATTTTATTTCCTTGTCAGATTTCTTTAACTATATCCAGGTGTCTCTATGACTTTCAGTAACACTTTACTTCTACATTTCCCTAGTTTACTACATGGTTGCCTACTTTTGCAAATGAATATCAGGGAGATTTTGCTATCACTTTGATAGCACTATCAAGGCTGCACCAAAGGTGTGTCCTGTAGTGTCATAGGGGTGTGTCCTATGAATAGCTCCACCCATTAAAAGCTTTAATTAGTTTGGTTCATTTGGTTCACATTTTCCAGGCAAACAATTTCTAAATAAGAATAGCAGCATCAGTATTTATTGATTGTTAAAATGTCACTGAATAAATATTTTCAGTATTTATTGTGCATACTGTGTATAGGAGATCAATTACTTCTTCATCTGCCACCTCCATAGATCTTAATGCAAGGAAATAGGACACAATTTCTAAATTCTGTCATCATACCGCAATGACTTCTGTAACTTAATCAGCTTCAGGGAGATTGTCCAACACTTCAGGGAGTCAGGGAGATTACCAGCTTTTCAGGGAGACTCCCTGATATTCAGGGAGAGTTGGCAACCATGGTTTACTATTTTTTTTTACATATTTACATAAATAACACAGCTGCAACCAAATAGAATGTGTACTAGAAAATTCTAGCAAATCTATTGTATGTGCTCACAAAATGGCTGGCCCATAAACATACTACTACTACTAATTTCAACAACAACAACAATAAATACAATAATAATAATAGATCTGATCCAGATGTAAGTGCGATTATTGCGTGTACGGATTTGCTTAAGTCCACACGCTGGAGGCTAGATCACTCACGTGATACTCCCCTTTAACATGCAAACTTTAGCTAATTTCTGTGTCCGTAACCCTGCCTTACTTTTCCACAAGCATTGGTCTACGGACGGCAGAACTCATGCCCGGACCCTGCCCATACTGTACAATTTATATGCCTCCCCTTGCCCATGTTACATCTATTTTTGCGGTATCATGTTGCGGAGAAATGACACACCCTGGCGGTCGTACTTTTGATCTTGCATAGCGCTCCGTTTTCGATGAGCTCTGCTGCAGAACATCTGCTGCATGCATGCACAGTGCTTCCTTTTGGCCCAACATACGCAAACCGCTCTATAATAGAACAATTAATCTGGATACAGAAGTACTCCTTCAATAAACGGAAAAAAACTTTTTTTACTGATATTTTTTAGACCATGCTATTAGATATATTGGTGATCTCCCATTAGTATTTATGCAGCAGATGTTACGCCACGTAACTTTGAACAGACGTACCATCAGCATAACTACGAACGAAGGAGTGGATTCATCCATACAACACCTGTAGTTACATTTGGTAGGCAGAGGGAGGCTTTTAAATCATACAGTATGCGCCGGGTTAGGCCAATACGTGTCAGGTTGCTATGCGCGGCTGCCCGTCTGCTTCCCAGCTCCCCGCTTGTGCCTACCTTCTCCTCGTTCCCTGACGCCTGCTCCTCCTCTCTGACGCATGTTCCCACAGTCCTCCGGTCTCCAGCGTCTCCTCCGGCGGCGCCGCGGCCATTTTCTGTAGCCCTCGCTTCCCCTTAGCCGCGGCTATGGTTTTCAGGGACGCTGTATCCTCCGGATCGTCGGGCTGGCGTCGCCTAGCAACCAGGACGCCAGCCTATGCCTGCACTTCACGCTCTCTAGCCCTCCTGTGACACGGCAGCCTCCCTTTAAAGAGCAGTCTCACCCAGAGGCTGTTGCTGGTGATAGACTTTCTTGAAAGCTCTGTGCCAGTTCTCCTGTTTGCCTCTCTCTTCATCTCTGAGTGACCCAGTCCAGTCCTTGTTTTATCCATCTCCCTTTGACCATTAACTGTTTCACTTCCCTTACTCTCCCTCCTTATTGCTTTTTTACCTGCCTGTGATTATCCTTGCCTTCCCTGTCTGATTGTGTTTGTTAACCCCTTAAGGGGTTGCTGCTTTGTGCTTGTGTCAGTGTTAGCCCTTGTCAGTTACTGTACGTCTTGTCAGTCCTGTGAGCCCTCCTCTTGGTCCAATCGTCTGGTTTCGTGTTTTCTGTAGTTTGTCTTTTTCCCACGTTCCTCCATTTTCCTACTCTCTTTACCTGGCTTCCCACTCCTTATTCCGCTCTTCTCCCGAGTACCCTCATTTGGGCAGTATCCTGACGGGTCCATACCTGCTCCAGTCCATCCCCACCATCAGGGGCTCTGGCGAAGACTCGGTCCGACATCAGGCTCTACTAACCGGGGAGTTGCTCGTCCCTTTCTCTTTCTCTCTCTGGTCACCCCGGTACTTAGTTAAGGTAATCCCCGGATACCATACTATTGGGTCACCCCGGTACTTAGGGTAATCCACTGGTACCATAACAATACGTACGTGAATCCATTACGTATGTCAGTACTTATGCTTTGAAAAGTTAAGGTAGGATTTGGGAAGTGTAAAACAGCCAAAGTACCTATTAGTGAGCAGAGTGCCTAGGGGAGGGCATAGAAAATACGCTACGCGATGAAACGTAACAAGCACTTAGGTCTGGATCCACCCCTATCTCTCTGTCTCTTAATTAATCTGAACTGTACTACAGTTGGTTATAAGTGCATTAAATTTTATTTTTTATTTGTGTTTCAAACTGGTTTCACTTGTTTCCCCTGCATACTGTCTGGTGTGTTATTATTTTTTTTGACACGATTGCTTCTTTTTTTTTTTTAAATCAGGAATTTTTTATTAAACTTTTTCAAAACAAAAGTAAAAGTATGGCACTGTTTTACAATAAACATCAGTATAATGTGTACTCTATAAACATCTAAGAAAACAGGAGAAACTGTTGTTATCACGATGCCATACCAAACCTACACAGAAATGACCACATTAGTGAGGCCCAAGATCAAGCTTTGCACAAGAGATACATGTAAAAAGGGGCAATCTAAGGAAAGCCTGGGGTTCACCCCGTGGACCCTAGAGAGTACCATGCTATTCAGCGGGGGGGGGGGGTCCATGTCGCCCAGGGACTAAACATAGTATGGGGAGTCCATCCAAACCTTATAGAACTTGTGTAACGCCCCCCTGGTAGTATAAACAAATTTCTCATGGCTAATAGTGTCATTCACCAATGAGATCCATTGGCCGTGGGATGGGGAGGTACCGCCATCCACGTCCTTGCTACTATAACCTTAGCCAGTGACATCAAGGATAAAAAGTATTGCTGTGTCAAAGGTTTCCTCCAGTGTTAATCCAAAAAGGCAGACTTTGGGATCAATAGGCAAGAAGATGGATAGGGTATATACAGCGGCATCCCACGCCACCTTCCAAAATCTCAGAACCAGTGGGTAATTCCACAATAAGTGCCAGAAATCTCCCGGATGGACCCCACACCTGTGACAATAAGCATCCGAACCAGCATAACCGGAGTAATGTACAATCTGTGAAAAACATAGAAATGGACCTGTTGCAGACGCACTGAAGACGTAGCAGCCCTCAAACAACCTTGCATATCCATCCATTCATGATCCATACTTCCCATGTCTGCCTCCCAGCGCTGCCGCAGGGTAGCCAAGGCACTCGGGGAAACACCATCAATCAATCAATCTGTAGTATAACATATATAAATAGTGCCTCTAGGAGGAGCCCCCTGCAATAAGACTTTAACAGGAGAAGATGCCAAAACCGGGAGAGTGCTGTTATACAATGCCCACAGTGCATGTCTAAGTTGGACATACCTATAAGGTTGAGGACCAGGGAGGGAAAATTCCTCTGTCAGTTGTGTCAAAGACTTCCAGGAGTTCCCCTCTATTAGCTCACCAAGTGCTGTGATACCATACCGCCCCCATACAAGGAGATCGTCCAATGTGTATAATTCCTTCAGGGAGGGATTGTTCCATAGAGGAGTTTACGGGTCAAGCGCCACCTCACCCAGCAAACCCAGAACGGCAGTACATTTTCACCTTGCTTGAGCAAGCAAAGCCGGACAAGACCTAGGCCCCTGAGATACCAATAGATACTGCACCGGAGACCAAACCGCACCCCCCCCCCAATCCGAAGGAAATGCATAGTGGTAGCCTCTGGAACGCCAGACACCCACCTGACCAGGTGACTTAGCTGGGCCGCCTAATAGTATATTTTAAAGTTAGGGAATTGCCAACCCCCCACTGTCTTTCAGCCTCTGAAGCACCGCCATACTGACCCTCACACACTTCCCCCCCACACCAAAGATGAAATACTAGAATTTATTGTTTTAAACACTGCTAAAGGTACATACACGGGAGATTGCAGAAGGGGATACAGTAATTTGGGTTGTACTAGCATTTTGACAAGATTGACCCTGCCTGTTACCGTTAATGGGAGCCTACGCCATGTTTGTGACTTCCATTTAATGTTGTCAATCACCGGGTTAATATTAAGGGTAACATTCTCAGACATCTCAGCCGATATCCAAATGCCGAGATATTTAAATTTAGTCATCCAGCGCAGCAAGTGATCCCCAGTAGCCGTCCCAGGAATACACACCGAAAGGGGAAACAGATTAGACTTGGACCATTTGATTTTAAGCCCCGAGAAAGAACCAAAAGGATCCATCACCGCAAACAACCTCTCCAACGAAGCCCCAGTATCTGCCAGGAAAAGAAGTAAATTGTCTGCGTACAAAGCGATTTTGTCTACAGACTCGCCTATAGGGAAACCTTTAATGTTACCATCAGCCCGAATCATACAGGCCAAGGGCTCAGTAGCCAGCACAAACAGGGCAGGAGAGAGGGGACACCCCTGTCTCGTACCCCTTCCCAACTGAAACTGCTCACTAGTAAAACCCCTAACACACACCCTAGCTACCGGCACGGAGTATAGTATCTGCATCCACTTAATGAAGGAATCCTCCAACCCAAACCGACGGAGATCCTCCCACAGGTATTTCCACTCCACAGTGTCGAAGGCTTTGGCCGCATCCAGAGATGCGACCGCCGCCTCTGACTTAACCACCCAGGATAACTGGATATGCGTATACAGTCGACGTAGGTTAATGGAGGTGGTCTTTCCCAGCATAAACCTCGTCTGGTCCGGGTGAACTATTTGGGCTATCATCAAGTTAAGCCTCATGGCAAGTATTTTAGCCTAGAGTTTAACATTCGTGAATAGGGCGGTATGATTCGGGGTATTTCGGGTCTTTATCGGCCTTGGGGATCACAATAATAAGGGCCTCGGACATTGAGGGGGGCAGGGTTACTGTCTGAAAGATCAAGGAGAAGTGCTCTAATAGCTTAGGGATAAAAAACTTTGAAAACTGCTTATACACTTCCACCGGGATACCATCCGAACCAGACGCCTTGTGGTTCGGGACAGCAGCCAGCGCAAGTTCCAGCTCCATCTCAGATATGGGAGCATCAAGAAGAGCCCTAGCCCCTAGATCCAGACTCGGCAGGGCTACCCCGTCCAAATACTCGCACAATTGTTCAGGGGAATAGTTAGCCGAGGACCTGTATAAGTTAGAGTAGAACTGTAAAAGCACCTCCGTAATCTTGATTCCCTCGTAATGAGTACTACCATGAACATCCTGAATGACTGTCACACTCCTCAATGCCGAGGCATCATTAGCCAAAAAGGCCAAATAGCTACTACACGTCTGAATTAAGATATTGGGAATGTCTACAAAAAAGCAATCGCCTCTTAGCTTTGTTGGACAGATGGGATCTCCACTCAGCCTGAGCCCTAAGCTAATCAAGTCTATCCGTCAAAGTTCTAGATGCTAAATATTGAGTCTCCAGAGTCCTACATTTTGCCTCCAGGTCATTCTCCTAGATCACTGTTTTATCCTGTATGAATGTCCCTCGGAGGAAAGCTTTAAACATATCCCATTTAACATCAGATTTGTTGCTACCAGCATTGTCAACAAAGAAACCGTCCCATTTGGCAGTCATGTCCTCCCTAATTAGCATAAGCCAGAAAGGATTCATTTTCCAGAAGTGTAAGCCCTGTAATCTGTCAAGGTTTAACGTCAAGAGAATGGTTGAGTGATCGGAAATGCCCCTGGGATGATATGCCACCTCCAAGGCCATGGGTTGGGGTCTTCAGAACAAGGTGAATGCGGAACAGAGAAAGGTAAGAGGTTGAATGACAGGAAAACTCCCTGACTCCAGGATGGCGCAGCCTCCAAATGTCCACCAACCCCAATTCCTCCACCAACTTTCCAAAAGGCATCAGACAAGGGTGCGTCTGGGCAGCCTGCTCCCTCCCGGCATCCATAACATTGTTGAAATCTCCCATCAAAACAGTTGACGAGCCTGGGTAATGGGCCATTAAGCTAGCTGCATGATTGCTTCTTTTAATACTTCTACATAACTTTAATTTGGCAGAAGCGCAAACTTCCCCCTATTTTCAGATGTACTGAGGATACAATGCGTCATAGATTTCTTCTACATGCTGCTGTAATGTCAAGCCTAGCTTTGAATATATTGTGTGTTAAAGAAATGCCTTCCACAAGACCTGAAAAACCAGCTCTGCTGCTGGCAAGTGACCGCGTTTCAGCCTTTATTTATATACATTCTAAATGTCATGCTCAATCTTTATGGCGTCCAGACCTTAGACCGCAAAATCGAATGAAGATATTAAGCAAAAAAATACTTATCGTCCATGTGCCTTTCTGTTTATTTTCATGGCTATGTATGTCTGTAATAAAAAAAACGTGATTGCTGTGAGCAGTTTAATATAAATTTCTATTTCAAGCAGACACACAATATTGCTGCAGAGTCTGCTTGTGAGAGGAGAGTGACAGGGAAAGTTCACTTTCTTCTCACGTGTGGACTTAAATACCTCTGGAGGTCTGTAGTGTGAGTAGCTGTGTCTTAATTAGTAGTAGTTATCCCAGGGGCCAGATTGTAAATACATGATATTTTCTGTGCATTGCAAAAAACCTGCAAATTGCTCCACATTAACTGACATCTATTCTAATGTGAATTAGCCTTATTATGAGCCGTATTCACAGATCCATTATTGTGTAGAGTTCAGTGCGTATTTTTGGGATCGGATTAACTGCGCATGCTTAGTAACTTTAGTTACGCTATTTACGTTGAATTTACGCACAGAAGTCCACTAGGCACGTACATTTGAATCACACTTGGGGACATACGTGCAGAGGGGCGTGGTTGAAATCCGTACGGACAAAGTTACGCGAAAGTGGGTGGTGGGAGGCATTTAAATGACCATTTGAGGGCGCGGTTAGTTACATACGCACATATGTAAGTATTATACGCACGTAAATACACACGTAGAGATAAGGGTACCTTATGTTATGGCACTCCGGTTTTACCTGGTTAGTACCGGAGTGGTTAAAGAGCGAGTTAGTGTGGTACCCCGGGTTTACCTGGTGAGAACCGAGGTGACCACAAAAGATATAGGCAGAGTGGACGGGTTGGTTACCGGAGCCCGGAGACTCTACTATCCAGGGGGTCTTCATCAGGGCCCCTGATGGTGAGGATAGAATTGGCAGCGGCCCAATAGCTTGGACGGGCCCCGTTGAACCAAACTCGGGTAAAAGAAATGAACACCCGGAGTGAATACCAGACAGGAGGGATGGGAGTAGTAGGTAAGTAGGAGGAGTAGTAGTCCGGAAGCGACAGGACTGCGACAGACGACGAGCAACACCAAACTCAGTACGTAGGACAGAAGAATGTTCACAGGACAATACAAGACGCACTAGGGCTTGCACACACTCAATCGCACAGCGGTGCCTCCGAAGAAGTAACATAAACATGCACTCAAGGTAAAGGTAGGTACTGCTGGGAAGGTATGTACAAATAGGGATGAGAATTAGGGCTGGATACACAAGGTAACAAGGCAGGAATCAAGGCAGGTAAGTGGGTCAAACAACGGTCAATTCACTAGGCTGGAAGCACTAGGCACACAAGGTAAGTAGCAGGTCACAGAACTGAGGATCAGACTCTATAACCGGCACAGGAGTGAAATCAGAAGGAGACTAAATAGTAACTGCTGCCCTGTGGTTGGATAGCCTAGAACCAGCCCACCAAGGAGGAAGTGACGACCAGGAAGGCATAAGAAGAGAGAATGCAGAGCGCGCGGCTGAACAGGGAAGCGGCACCATGTGGAAGGTAACCATGACGCTGTAACTATGCAGCCTGTCGGCAGGGGAATCTCTGGGGACGCGTGCCGTTGAACGAAAGTAAGCTGCACAGCGCAGGACGGGACAGACACAGTTGTAACACCTTATGGAGGCGGAAGGCACCAAAAACCCGTCCATGTGAGGGTAGTGTCATGGGCGTTGCCTTGCAACGTACATGCGTATAACTGCGTACCTTTAACTAACGGATCTGTGAATACGGCCCTATAGTTCTAGATATATGATCATCACTACTGTATTTCCCATTAGGCATAAGACATGTGAGGTACGTGTCTAGGAGTGTCACTTGCTGAAGGCACAAGGGGACACTACAGGATTACAGAAAGCATGGGTGCTGGTAGGAGGGATTAATTTTGCTAAATACAAACCTGATAGTCACCAAAGGGCACTTTTTCTATAGTCAATGTAAAGCATTGCTGAACATTTTACTGTGGAAGATATTTTTAGGACTACTTTAGGTAACTGTTAAATGTTAGTATGTATGTATTAAAATATATATGTATTAAAACTCCATGTCTGGAAAAAGTACCTGTGCTTTGTTCTAGTGGTGGACTAAGAGAATGGTGGGTAGAGTGCAGTGCCCTGTTCCCCTATCACCTCACTAGTGCGGCAGGATGATGTCATCTCGTGAGACCTTCACTATAGCTTTGCTTTGCACAATAGATCCTATAGAACACAACATTTAAATCAGAATCATTTACATTAGCATTTAAAAACACGTATCTAGAAACATTGAAAACCATGAAAATATGTTTAAAAATGCATATTTCTATGTTCATTATTGGTAAGCAGATGATTTTATTGCTTTGGAAGTCAATGTAAAAAAGTATTTTCATTGCCATGCATTTTACATTCCTGACATGTTCTGTATTTTCCCCTGAAGACTAAAGTCAGCATTCATTTGCTGAGACAGTTTCATGGTTTGCCTGTACCACATCCCTACCTGGACTGAATCAAGTTTACCAGGCTTGCCAACTGACTGCTGTTATTATTGGGCGATATCCAGTTTTTTGACAATTTCTAGTTTATTCTGAGGAATGTCTGCTGGAGACAAGAAATTCTGCCAAGGAAGCTGGGTGTGCAGCATGGAGCAATACTGACTTAGCCTTTTGGGTGGTTGCCAATACATCCTTATGATGACATGATTTCTGTGGTATGACATTTTCCTCCTTCAACCGAAACAGGTCATCCTTGTGCCAAGATGGTTACATTAGCTGTTTAAGGATGTTCTTTCCATGTATTTTTTACTGCCAAATATTCTCCAATTTATTGATTTAGAATCAAAATCAAGTCTATCAAAATATTTTATTTGTGTGTACATATATATAT
>WWET01000596.1:324616-344284 GCA_011038615.1 Limnodynastes dumerilii
ATATCTATACAAACGGAGACGGTCTCCAGCAGTCTTCCATTCCCAACTCTGCAAACAGAAGAGGAGCATGAGGCTGCGCAGTGCACGCACGCCTGACATCCCCATGTAACACCCGCGCGCAGTGCACTGTTGGGAACGGAAGGCTGCTGGGCCCGCTTTTATGCGGGGGCCCATGTGCACTGCACACTCTGCGCCCATGGTAGATACGCCACTAGGGGATACTTTTGTGCTTTATTTTCTTTATTTTTTGTGTTCTGGAGCAGGGCCGCCATCAAGAGGGGGGACAGCCGAGACTACTGACCTGGGCCCGGTGATACTTACCTTTGCTCTACAACAGCAGGTACCGATACTTGCTGCTGAGAGCTGCTCATTACGATCAATGCACAGGGAAGGAAGCGGATATGTCCTGGGCCCCACAATTTCTGATGACTGTCATGTTCTTATTTCCTATTGTCACTAATAGCACTTCCTGATCTTGTACTATCTGTTCCATTTGTGTATTTCTGGTTCCCTGTGTGTAGTGGCATAAGGCATCTTCTGGTACTGGTTCACTATACACACACACCATTGCCTTTTGTGGCACTACTGACAGGTATCTCTACAATGCTATTATAAGTACATGCTATAGTAAAGTCTTAAGCACATCCAGGTTGAGGAAATCTGGGTGCAGAGAGCGTAGCTTGACCCAGAGGAGTAGGGGGTCCATGGCAGCCTCCCATCCTGCCCTCCGTTCTTTGCATTGTCTATAAACACAGTGCTGATAATTGAGAGATTCTGGCAATGTAATTATGTATTTATTTTATTTGTCTACACAATTGCAGAGCACTGAACACGCATCATTCTGGGAATTCATAATTGGACTCTGTCTTTGCTATCCATCCCTACTCTCTATGGCCCTGATCCTGAACTAATAACAACACAGGACGTATGCACGCAATGTATGTAAGCCCCCTGTCAGGTAACATGCGCATGCGCACAAACATGTTACACCAGCGTAACTTTGTTACGTACGATTGCCGTAAGACTGCAGACCTAGTCGTAAGATTTAAGGTAGTCATCTTCCTCCCCTGGCCTGTCTCTGTAATGTAATGTTCATACCTGCCTCAAGTGCACACTATTTGTGAATCACTGCATTACCACTGACTGTCCAGACCATTGGCCATTCTGCCACACCATTAATGTTCACTCTTGTCAGCACAGCCCTAATTCCTTTCACTGCAGTGATGCAGCTGTATTTTAGCTATATTCAGCATTTTATTATTACAAGTTCTGTTATTCTTACATTAATTTCTAACCTGTGCTGAATATTAGTAAACACAACCAAAACACAACCTCATTATTCCTGTCACTATATTCCTAATAATATTCTTTTGTCTTAAATTGGGATACTCCTTTCAAAATGTAAGATTATTTATATTGAAAATTCCCTTCCCCCTCAAACAAACCCCTTATTGGTAGCATAAGCATTTGGTTAATACTATTTAAATGATATTCCAGTAACAACATGGCATGATGTCAGTAGAAATGTTTCATATGTATTGCACGATCTTCACTAATACAAAGATAATTGGTTAATTAATGGTGACACATTGATGAAAATGTATTATTGTTGATTATCATAATGGATGTCAGTATATTTATAGACCTGTTATATATATGGTGACTAACAAACAATTGGAAACAAATAAGATTATATAATACATGCATCTCCTAAAGCATTAACGAAAATAGACATTTGATTGTCACTAAACTGCAAACAGCTTATTAATTTGGGTATGAAAATGTAATTGAGAAATGATATCTAAGAAGAAAAATTTTTTTTAAGTCTTGTCAACTAAACACTGTAAGAATTTATTCGTTTTCTAGGGCAGTACAGGAAAAAAAGGAGCCCTCTGATTGGTTATTCTATATGGCAACATATTGAAACTTTGTGCCAGATTGTGTGGTAGAATGATGTCCTCTCTTTCTAGATCTACACGCCAACTTGGAGGAGACGTGACCATATATAGGGACTAAGGCGCTGATCCTGAACAACGCCCACCATCGTAGTTACGGCAGGCGTTTGCGTAAGATTTAGCCGATCTGCACATGTGCCAGGCAGATGTTGCATGGCATAGATAGGGATTTTTGGTAGTCAGGATATGGCGTCCCTAACTGTAGCGTAGTTACGGTTGAAGGGGCGTTCCTCACTGTAACTAAGCTATAGATAGGGAAGGAAAGCGGGGGGAGGTAGGGAAATGAGGCAGGGAGGGCAGGGTTTGCAAGTTACTCTCCAGTCCGGGCGTAATTACACTCTGTTACACCGGCTGAAATTAGGGTAGCCTTCAGCCGGCGTAACAGAGTGTAATTACGCTCGGACCGGGGGAGTGTCAGGAGGAGTGCATAGATTTTACGCTGTGGTGTGTTAGTACGCACAGCGCAACATCATAGTTCTGGATCAGGCCCTAAGTACCTAATCCTTATGGAAGAGGGGAGTGTTCTACCCTGTCACTCCACCCTTTCGTGGAGAGTTTAGATGTTGGTTCGACCACGGTGATGTGTAAGTGTTTACATTCGTCTCCTGGTTACCCATATTTCATCTGTTTTACTGGCTATTGTTTTCTACTCCAATGTTCTCCAATCAGCCTGCAGGCATACCAGACCACAGAAGCTGATTGGGGATGGCTCCTGGATTGTGAGTTTGGAGTAATCATTACTCACTCTGTTTGTGGAGCATTACATTCTGGCTCTGTGTGCTGAGTGTTCCTTGCACTTTCCTGTGGAATTCTGGAAGCTCATCACTGTTATTGCCAGATCGGTGCTCCTGTGTGTTACCATCTGCAGGCTCAACTTGTTTACCCTCCAGTCTTCCTCAGCACACTTTTTCTATGCTCAACCAGCTACCTGTTATGACTGCTTGTTTGGATCCTATTGTGTGTCACTCGGAGACATATTGAAGATTCACTCTGATTTGGGGGCTTGTTGGATCAGGTTTCCTGCTAGGGGCATGCAGCCAAGTCTGTCTCCACTACTAGGGGCTCCAGTGAATACCAGAATCCTAGCTAGACTTCATGCCCTGGTGTGCCAACTACAAAACATTTTAACTGGCCAGGCCGGTAACTTCCAGATGGAACTCTTTACCACTGATGCTATTAATGTCCTAATTTTGAATGTGTCCAACTTGAGTCAGATGGTTCAAGCTCTCACTATCTAGGTTTCTAGATTTTTCTCAGGAAAAAGCACTTACCGCACTTTGAAGCTTACTACTGCCATGAACAGCAAGATGACCTTACCTGATCTGTTCTCCAGCCACCACAAGCAGGTTACCTCGTTCAAAGTTAACTGCCAGCTCTATTCCAAATAACATTTAATAGCATCCGGCAATAAAAGACAACGGATGGAACTGATTATTTTCCTTTTACACAGTGATCCCAGGCTTGGGCTGTCAGCTGCTCTCCAGAGGATCCAGCCCATCAGACAGTAATGCATTCTTTAAAGCCCTTTAAGTTTAATATGATAGCCCAGACTGCTCTGCCACTGCTGAATCCAAGCTACAAATCCTTCATAAAGCTTGCTGGTTAGAAGTCTATGTAGAATTCTCTGAATGGGCCTTTAATTGCGGATGGAATGATCCTGCTCTTTGTTGCCAGCCTAAGATAGGGATGGCTGAGCCTTTTAAAGATATCCTAGCGCAGTATTCTACTACTGAGACCCAGGAGACCTTATGTGTTTGGCCTTAAAGATTGATTGGTGCCTTAAGAAGTGTAGGAGGGACAGGGGCTTCTCTTTAAATCTTGCCTTCCTGAGAGGAGCTGGCATTGATTACTAGCCAGGAAAAATTACACTGATGTATGATAGGTGTATGTCTGTATTGTGGTGGTAGTGCTCACCAGGTGAATACCCAAAGAAGATCCTAACCCCTGTGGTAAACTTCAAGGCTGAAAACCTCTCCAAAACACTAGGAGCTCACACCAAGGTGGTCAAACCACCAAATAAAGATTGTGGACTGGATGGTAAACCATTAACTGGCGGATGTAGTGAGATGAAGGCAGCTCATTGAGCCTTACGTTCCTTCTGATTTCCTGTCCTTCAGCTCAAATATTCCTTGGTCATCCATGGTTAAGGAAGCACAACCCATGCAGCTCCAGCCCCCTCATCTGTATCCTGGAACTGGACACAATCTAAACTTGGATCTATATTAAGTCTATAAAAAAAAAATTACGTCACATGGCTCCATGGTTACGGTAGGAGCCAACTTCTTTTTCATGGCAAAGAAGAATGACTCCCAAAGACTCTGTATTACAGTAATCAACTGTATTGATTATAGGAGTCGTCTAAATTAAATTACCATTTACACCTCTTATCCCATATCTATTTAGCCAACTCAAAGGATCAATCCTCTGCACCAAGATAGAACTGTGGAGGACATATTCTCTGGTGCAATTCAAGGAAGGTGACGAATGGAAGACTTCAACACCCACTAAGGGCATAAAGAATACCTGGTAATACGATTTGGGTTATGTAATGACATGGTGTTCCAGGATCTAATTAATGATGTACTTTGGGAGATTCTTAATAAAGTTATTGTTTTATACCTTGATGACAACCATTGTTTTCATGTTAGACCATTTCTGACCAAGCTCTCTGAAAAACATCTCTACACCAAGCTGGAGAGGTATAACTTCAAAGCATCACAAATCACGTTTCTTGGTTATGTGATCTTTCTACTGAGATTTGACATGGATCCACAGAAAGTGGAGAGACCATCCTGGAATGGGTCCATCCCAACAACCTCAATGTGATTACATGAATTCTGGGCTTCACTATTTACTATCTTCTCTATACTAATTTCCACCATTCTTAACTAAAATCAAAATTGAACAAAGTCCTAGGAATTTGTCTGACCAGGCTGTCAAAGCATTTAAAAATTAGCAAAAATTGTGTCCATTCTTCAAGATTCTATACCTGTAAATCTGACAGGCATATGGGGATTCAAAAGACCCAAAAACTGATGTCCCGAACCATGTGGTAGCCTTCACTCTCCAAGGGCATAGAAGAGTTTGTGGGTTCTTGTGAGGTGTGCATATGAAAAAGACTCTGAGTCCCTTCTACCTCCTCCCTGTTGTATGGATCTTCCCATATGGGGGATGGTGGATAGATTTAGTAAGATGGACCACTTTGTTCCCCTGAACCCCAATTCCCATACCTTGTCTACCCTGTTTGCCATGCACCTTTTTAGGCTTCATGATTTACTCAGTGACATTGGGCCTGATCCAGACCTACGATCATGAAACGCTTGTGTGCGTAGCGTATTTACACCAGCGTACCTCCTAGGCACTCCCCCTGTTCGTGCTTACTTTTGCCGTCTTACGCTGAGCAAACCCTAGCCTAGCCTAAGCCTAGCCATCGTAAAGCTCCTTGCGTAGTTACAACGCTTAGCACGCTCATACTGTACAATTTAAAAGGCTCACCCCGCCCTCGGTGTGTATTTTCGGCTTTCTTATGGCAGGCACGCCCCCTCGAGCATAGTAACGAAGCTGGTACACTCAAGGCCCATATGCTTAGACTTTTGTAGCGTAACATGGGCGTAACATCTTCCCCGCGCATGCGCAGTAAGTACAAATGGCTGTTTTTTTGCTTACAACCATTGTAAAAACGCACCTGCGCGTAGGTCGGGATCATTGTCTCTGCTAATAGTCAAAATTTCATTGTTAAGTTACAATAATTTTTCTGCAAAGGTTTGGCTATTCAGATGAGTATGACCTTTGGTTATCACCTGCAGCCTGATGCTACAGCATGCTGCAGGATAACTGGTCTGAAAACCTTCCTTTGATTACAACAAATCTTGCCATTCCTCTACAGCTGTTTCTCCATTCTTTTGTCTTCAAATTTGCATCCCAGATCCAAGTCGCTCCTCATACCCATTGCTAAAATTGAGGCACAATGAGTAACTACTGGACTCAGGAAGGTCTTGTGAACAGTCAACAAGACACTCCAGCAGGTGGCTTTGCATGTAAAGAACAGGGTGTACAGACCTTGAGCTCCAGTCAGGTTCAAAGAGGTGAAGAGTGTGTGGCTACCACCCAAAATATTAAGAGCAAGCAGCCCTCAGAAAAGCTGACTCTTCCCTATTATCTGCCAGATCAATCCAAACCCATGGCCTTCAGACTGAAGTTCCCTTGGGATCCAAGGATCTCTAGCACCTACCATGTTTCTATCCTGAAATCTTTAATTACATTTAACAATAATTCAGTGAAATTTGGCACCTGTCTTATTATAAGAAACCACATGTATTCATTGAGGGCTATGTGGAATATAAGGTAGAAGCCATCCTGAATTCTAAGAAAAGCAAGGACAAATCCACTACCTAATTCATTGGAAAATATATTGGAGGAGAGATCATGGGTACCAGCTAGGGATATCCATGCTGAAAAATTGAAGAGGGAGTTTCACCCGAGTCCGTATTGAAGATTTACTTTGGTTCAGAGGCTTGTTGGATCAGGTTACTATTGAGGGTTATCAATGGGAGCCGCAACCTGCTGGGTGCCTGTTTGTCCCCATTACAGGCTTCTAGTTAGACTCTGTGCTCAGGTGTGTCACCCCCATAACGGAGCCCACTTATTGAGACAAGGGGCCTGATCCAGAGCTACGAAATTTCGCATGACGGGCGAATGCGTACGTTCGACCATGCGTATAAACATACACGCCCCTAACACTCCCATTGTAAAGTACCTGCTTACGGCGGCTATACCCTACACCAGGTACTACCGTCGGCCGTACGAATTTTCGCACATAATACGCTGAGCGTATGGGCTTAGCACGCCCATACTGTACAATTTAAATGGCTATCCCTGCCTCCGTGTAGTAAAACGAGCGCCCAGGCGACCGTCGTACTGAACGCACGCCCCTCGAGCGAACACTTCGCTCACAATACGACCGCTATACGCTCATGTCGTCCAGCCGACCGGAGGTTGTCATACTGAGCATGCGCATTGCGCATTTTCGTACGAAAATACGCAAAAAACGGTCGTACGCTCGCTCGAAATCGGCCAATTTCGTAGCTCTGGATCAGGCCCAAGGTGCAGTATTATAGGTATATATAGCGTAAATGTAAATTGTAATATTTCACAAATTTTATATATTTTTTTTTATCTTGTGTAAAAATTATTTAATTGATCTAAAATATCATTATGGTAATAAAGTGTTTATAAATATAGTTAGATGGAATGGTAGGGAAACCAAGATGGTGGGGGAGAGGAGGCACATAGAAATTTATTACACAGGGTGCTAGTAGTCCTGGGGCAGGACCTGCTGGCACAAAATACAAAACAGGCACAATACACATCAATTCTTGGTTGCTAGTAAACAGAAACCAATTCTCTGGTATCTTCTGAGAAATATAGATCACAATGTTCTCTCTCTCTCTTTCTCTAAACTTTGCAGATCCATTCAAAACACTGGTGCCCTAAATAATTCCTAATATAACTAGGTGTCATCTAACTGCATGTTTAATATGACTATGCTCTGAGGTCACATTGTTCTTTCTTTGTATTCTACCTATGTTACAAGTTACACCCTCTCCTAGAATGTCTCTTTCACTCTCATACTGAATCTCTTTTGTCCTTGGCATGTGGCAACTTTCATAATAACTTTGTTGAAATATGTAATCACACACAACTGCTATAGGCTTTCTGTATCCTTTACTTAAACTTCTATAACAGTAGCTTCGATAGCCTATTGGACATGCAGAGATGTAACTTTATGGCATATTTATCAAATTTGCAAAGTTCAATATTATATAATAATAAATATTTGTTATGAATTATAATTATAATTACAGGTAGGTACTTACAAGCGATCCAGTTAATAAATTAAAATACTATCTATTGAACAACAGAGGAAACATTTGACATCAGAGAGAGTAGAGAACTAGACAGTTTAGTTATGGACCAGGTGTAGGGTAATGTCACATTTTGGGTCAGCACAGGGGTTTAGTTAGTAGCACTTGTGTCTCAAAGCACTGACGTCATGAGTTTGATTCCCGGAATAGGCCTTACCTGTGTGGAGTTTGTATGTTCTCCCCGTGTCTGCATGGGTTTCCTCCCACACTCCAAAAAAACATGCTGGTAGATTAATTGGCTGCTAAAAAAATTTGCCCTAGTCTGTGTGTGTGTGTCTCTGTTAGGAAACTTATAATGTAGCTCCAATAGAGGAACTGACTGATGTGAATGTGAAATATTCTCTGTAATGTGCTACGTAATCTGATAGCGCTATATAAAAACCTGTAAATAATAATCCATTTTGTGACTTTACTGTAATTGTCTGTGTCATTGTGATTGGAGCTAAATTTTACAGTGATAAAACTTGATAAGAAAAGAAAGAAAACAGAGGGAAAAAGAAAAAGAAATTAGTTGAAAAAAGGGTCAGTGCTAGTCCTCTAAACAATAAAATATAATCAGGGTGCAACCACTGCAGTAAGGTACTCAGAATAAAAATAAACACTAGATGTAGAGCAGTGCACTGAAAATACTGCTATTATGTAGCACACACCAATAGTACAAAGTTCCAATGGCGGCACTCAGAGACTCCAATAAATGAAACCAAACTTGATGTTCCAACGTTTCAGTTTTATCCCAAAAACTTTCATCAGGGATGAGACACACCAACAGTACCAATGCATAAAAAATTCCAAACTTAAATAAGTATGTTAATACATAGAAAGAACCACCAAATATGTACATAGCATTATGCATCTTTAAGAAAGACTTCTCCCCCTTTTTTATTGTTGTAGTACAAGGAGGGTGAGTTACCAGCACGGAAGGTCTGACCTTAGTGTTGTTGAAAAAAAAAAGTCTGATACAAACACTAACACTACCTTTACCCTAACTCTACCCTCACCATAGCCAAACTATAACCATACCCTCACTGCAGCCTAACCCTAACTATCCCCTAACAGCAAACTAAGCCTAACCTTACTAACCCTAATACCAACATTAAAATTCAACTTTCAGTATAATACTTACCTGTTTCCTTGGTGCTGAGTCTGGAAGTGTCCAGCAGGCATCTTTGTCAAGTGCAGAACTGTCGAGCAGGTGTCCCTGTTGATTGCAGATTCCTAGATCTGGCGTCACAGTCAATTCAGCATCAAGGGATTCAGATTTGTTGATCAGGTGTCCATCGACCAGGAAAGCACTGATTACATGACCATATCCCCATAGGTGTCATGATCACAGTACTTTTTACTGTACCTTATGTCTTTTGTTAATCACATGACCTTCAATGGCTCATTCTCTTGCTGGAGCTCACTCAACAGCTGCTTTATTTAAACCTGCCTCTGTCATTTCTTCACTGTCAGAGCAACAGGAAGCCTTGCCCACTGATTTAGTATCCTCGAGTCGTCTCATGTGTTCTGGCTCCCTAGTTACAGGTCCTGACTCCACTCCTCGGTTTCAGTTGTCCAGTCTATGGTTGCTTTAGTTGCAGCTAGTGTTTATATCTCCTGCATTCTTCTGTTCTGCATTATTTCTTGCCTCCTGCAACAGTTGGTTCCTGCCCATCATCTTGGCGTCTGGCACTTGTCCAGAGGGCTGCGACCTGCCACTTGCCTGCAACCAACACCATCCCCACAATCAGTGGCTCTGGTGAATACCAGGCTTGCGGTTAGACTCCGCGTCTCTGGTCTGCGGTGGTCTGGTGCTGAGTCTAGTGCATGACAGTAGGGCTGTGATGAAAAATATTTAATGGTTCTGTATTTCATTGAATGCACAATATTTTATCACTGTGTGAAAGAATAAATTTAGTTATACATTAGTATTCTGAAACAAGAGAACAAGCCATTGTTCTAAGGCTGGTATAGACTTTTTTCACCTTAATTATGATTTTTCTTCTCAAGTGCCATTTCCTTGTTCTGCTATCACATGATCACTTCCTAGATTTGTTGATCATGTGACTACCACACTATTTAACCCTATTGCTGTGCTTTTGCTCCCTCAATCTTCCAACCAAAGATTCACATTATGTTTAGCTGAACTCATCTGATAGCTTCACTTCTTGGACTTTTTCTGTATGACAAGTTTTTAAAGACCAGACAAATCTGTATATTGAAATAATATTTTACAACATTTTCTGGGCTAGGCCTGTTCTTTCCTGTAATGCATTTTTCTTGCATTAAATTATATCCATATTTTACAAACATCTGTGAACAACAGGGAGCTTGGTAAAGAATTTATTAAGGTCTTGGACGAACTTTACTCTCACACGTGCATCTTCATTTTGAATTCATGTTTGGGTTACAACTGAACACAAAAAAACTAAATACAGAATCTCTGAAAGACTGAAACGACTTTTGTAGAAATTAGATATAGAAAACTAAAAGGCTCCCAGGTGGCTTTCTGTTACATCCTGTTAACTTTTGAATCACCAATTCTAAATTGTATAGTTTCAATTCAGCTTTCTACTTTCAGGCTTGTTAGAATACCAGAATAATTATCCACTAAGCTAAGTAACGTTTAACATGTTCTAGAGTATTTTCTTTAAATAATGGAATATGAGTTGACCTAAAGTGGCGTAAGTTCTTGCAGGGGGCCTCCCCAGACATAATGATGTCACGACGTTACAAGCGATGTGATGATGTCACATACATCAAGTTTATGTGAGGGACTCAACGGAAAGGATAGGCCTGCATGTAACCTCCTTTTGCTTAAGACCAGCTACCCAGTCCTCTGCGGAGGACACAGAGACTCACCCTGGGGACACTGGACACAAGACTGCCGGAGGGGACAATGGAAAAGTGCCCACCTTCAGGCTAGCGTCTGGAGCTGAGCACTTCCATTTCCTTCTGCCATTGTTGATACATCTGTTCTTTCCAAAAGCAACACTAATATTCATAATCCATGAATTTATGTAAAGACATCTGTAAAGATTCACAGTATTGAATCCTTTCTGTTAATTTAATATGAGGTGTCTTTTCAACAAACAGTTTGGTACCAATAATAAAAACATAAAGAATTGTTCATTTGATTTATACAAGCTGCTAATCATATTATTTAAAGTGTCAAAATATTACCATGGAAAGAATAGTTGCATTAAATATTATTGCAAGAGTATTCATTGACATGTGAGTATTTCTAATAGCAACTAGATGCTTTCTTTACTAGTGAAACCTCTAATGGAGCATCTTATTTAACAGATTATTATGCAAAGCTATGGCTAAAAACAAAAAAAAAATCAATGGTATATACTTTCCAACCAAATAATATCATCATCATCATCAGTTTATTTATAGGATACCACAAATTTATTATTGCTATACAGTTGCAAGTACTATAATGCAATTAAACCATTATTACATGAATACTTTTACAGAGCAATACAAGACAACTTGAATAATGCATCAGTGTCATTAAGCTAACTCAATAATACGTGGAATAATTCCAACATGATTATAACAAAATTAGTAGTCCATGTGTTGTAAGGAAACACACAATACCAGAAATCACAGTAGATTTTTAAACAATGTCCAATACTATATAATAAATGTAAAAAACAAATCATACAGTGCTGTTTTTCCCATAAACACAGATGACCGGATCCAGATTTACAGATAGGACACCCTACTTATGCACGTAAATTGAGCAAGTGGGGAGTCTGGAGGAAAGGGCGCATGCGCCCTCTAGATGTTACATGTGATTTACAAATGTATCACCTATCTTACGGAATTGGGAGAGAAGATGTAAATTATACAGTGTGGTCTTGGTTAACCGCTAATCCAATGTCAGTGTTAAAGCTGTTTTATGGCAGAGTATCTGCCCTAAAGTCCACATAAAAGAGGGGAGTGACAGGGGGAGTTCACTCCCCTCTTCCGTACAGACTTTAAGACACCCGCACATATGGAAAGCGTGTGGGGTCTGAACCCATTCCATGAGAAACCTAAATCCAGATCCAGAGAAACCTAATCAAACCTATCAAAGTCCACAGTGATAAAATCTGTTGTACTATCAAAAGTATAAAAATATTTATTACAAAGAAATAAAATAAACATATGAATGTAAAAGATATACTTAAAAATAAATTCATACCGGTGGGAACCTATATATAATATATTCTAATCTTTAGCAGTATCATCCATCTAAGTAAGGAAACACTAAAGGATAGAAGGTTGGAGCACCAGTTTTCCAGCTCTAGATAACTAACACATTTCAGCCATCTGTGTTTGTGACATTTGTCAAGGTGTACAGACTGAAGGTGGACATGTGGCAATCCACACTTTAGATATAGTACACTAACCAGCTATATTGGTATGAGCTCCAACATAATTTTTTTTACATATTTTTAATACATGAAGAAACAATAAACACTTTACAATAAAACTCCAAGGTTCCCAATAAAGCAAGTAAAAGAGTTAGAGTGATCATATTTGCTATTTTTCATGTAGGGTGCAATCGTAGTTCATTATGATCCATATGTAAATGGCTAAAAATGTCTTTTAAACAATATAAAAATAAACTGACTTAGAGGACAAGTATAAAAGTCAACTGTCACAAAACGCAGGACTTACTGCGTCAAGAGCCACCTGTCAGCGGCTCTCTCCATGGTGCCACTCTCTTAGTAGTGGCAGCTCCATCCATGATGTCCATCGCATGCTTCCCTGTACATTGCTGGCATCAAACGCTGCTGTCCTCCAGTGCATGGGCGCTGCCATCTTGGATCTGTGCACATGATCTACAGCAGACTACCAGGAACAACCTAGGAGAAGCACATGATCTGCAGGAGCAAGCCAGGAGAAGCACATGTCCAATCCAGACAGATTTAAACCTAGAGCACTGAGTCCTCAGTGCCAGAACAACTTGTTCACTCAGGGTGCCTGGTTCCTGTCTTGCTTCTTGTGAGAAATCTGATTTCAGGCTTCAGCCTGCAGCCTGCCTGTTCAGCTGCAGCAATCAGCCTGATTACCCTTGCCAGCAGAGAACAGACTGCAGTATATTGCTCCAGCTTCAAGACATCTGCTGTTGCAGACTGTCTATATTGTTCAACAGCCTGCAGAGTATTGCTCCAGCCTCAAGACTTCAGCTGCCTGCAGACTATCCAGTTCAAGCCACCTGGTCCAGCCCAGGTCAAGTCTAATCCTGTTCCAGTTCAAGCCACCTGGTCCAGCCCAGGTCAAGTTTAATCCTGTTCCAGTTCAAGCCAGCTGGTTCAGCCCAGGTCAAGTCTACCCTGTTTCAGTTCAAGTCACCTGGTCCAATCACAAGTCTTGCTTCAAGTTTCACTCCTGGCTCAGCCCAGGTTCAGTCAAGTCTTGTTCCAGTTCTACTCCTGGCTCAGTCCAGGTTCAGTCAAGTCTTGCTCTAGTTCCAGTCCTGGTCTAAGCCACGCTAAGCCTGAATCCCTTTGCCCACTGACTTATGAGCAAAACCTATATTAAGGCTCCAAGCTTCCGCTACCTCTCTGAATCTCCACTATCACGTCCCCAGGAACCCAGAGCGGATACTCGCCCAAGTCAGTCTGTGATAACAATCATTTAATCAGAAGATCACAGTTGTTAAAATTTTTTAAAAGTGTCAATTTAATCTTTGTACTAAATTACAACACCTCAAGTACATACAAGGGCAAGGGTCATTGTTACAGTGTTGAATTTAGGATACCAATTAGTGACAATTGTTTACTAACCAATGTAATCCAGAATTTATAATAGTGAGAGGAAATGAACAAAGTTTGACATGCCAACAAAATGTTGATTCTAGACAGACTTAGTAAATGAATACTGGTACAGCTTCTAAGTATCTAAAGTCCAACATTATTGTTGCATTGGTATTGATTGTTATTGGCATTATTGAGAATAATTCTTATTGTCATCAGACATCTTTGTTGAATGAATGCTTTGCTGTTTGCAATGTCCAGGCATATCTTATTACAGGACCGGAGCTGGGGTATTCTGTGAACCACTGCAAACTGTAAATTTTCACCCTCCTATTTTATAATTTACCAGCAGCAACTACCATACATTGCAGCGTCCATTGAGCATCATAAAACACAGAACCTGGGCCGGACTGAGGACCATGTGGGCCTGGGGCTGAAAATGATCAAGGGCCCACACTATATAGTATGCTTTGGAGGAGAATGTCAGTCACTGACACTCATCCTTATGCACTGCAGTGGGAGACCTGGAGATCTGCAGTGTGTGTGTGGGGGGGCCTATTTTCAGATGGAGGCCTGGAACTGTAGTCCCATTAACCCCATTGTTATTCTGGCCCTGCACAGATCACACTTGTAATCACAATAAAAGAAAGCACATACTATTTACATTAAGTTACCACCATACAATACACATTATACCCTAGTCCCCCCATACAATACACAATGCACCCTTGTCACCATCATACATTACAGAGAGAATCCTACACATCAGAATAAAAATACAGATGGCATTCTAGTCATCACTGTACAACACAGACTACATCCTAATTACTGGTATACAATATACAATATACACTGCAACCTAGTTACCAATATGCAATACACACTGCATAGTGATGGCTGCTTGGGTTGGGTTCACTATAAAATAATATCAGCATTCTTTTGACCACAAATAAGTAAACAAAAGGCCTCCTTGTGAGTGTCATTAACCATTTTATAGTATTGTATTGTATTGTATTGTATTGTATTGTAACCACAATACAAAGGAAACAAAGCTTAGTGAGTTTATTTTCTGTTATCCAGTAACATCTCACCACACACATATTTATAAATCTGAATTGTTTATAAATAGTTTTTACATCTAATGTAATTGTTGTTTTCATCTACCAATGTGTCCATCTACCTATAATTCTATTTATTAAAAAATTTCATAAGGGAGTTGTGCTTTGATAAAAGAAATCATGGGGCCCGGTACACTCATAATTTTTGGGGCCCCATCCCTCTTCAGTAGTGTCTACAACAGTGGATTGCAGGGGTTCCTCTGAACCTCGGGGGCCTGTCACAGCTGCCACCTTTGTCCCCCCCTGTTGCTGGGCCTGGGGCAGACCCTCATATTTTGGGCCACCTGGATTATGACAACATGGTGAGTGAATAAACCGTTGTGCAGGTTTCTGGATCATATAGTTGCTATGGCTCCGGCAACATATTTAAAAATATATTATGAATATATTACTCCGTTAATAATGGGAATTTGTGTCCTTAATTGATTAATATGACCGTTATAAATATTTACAGATTCATTTATGAGT
The DNA here is from genome assembly GCA_011038615.1 of Limnodynastes dumerilii. Lineage (NCBI taxonomy): Eukaryota > Metazoa > Chordata > Amphibia > Anura > Limnodynastidae > Limnodynastes > Limnodynastes dumerilii. Next base: position 339,820 of record WWET01000596.1, read on the forward strand.
AGTGAGATAAGTCAGGGAGTAACCAAAGAATCGTATTCTCAATTTCTTGGGTTTCTAGTGTATTTCTCCATTATTGTCCTGTCAATTTGCCAGATATCAATAATTGTCTTTTCTCAAAGTGATATATAACTATACATTTCTGCAAGTACAATAGTGCACTTACTGAAATCAAATGTAAAATGTAGATATGAGGCAATAGCAAGGCCTAGAGAGGAAAGGGAGACATTGTATAAACAGCAGACCGACCCACATATATCATGCATAGAAATGTTTAATGATAACATAAATATTATCAGTGCTCAAGTACCAAAAGTGTTGTTCCTATGGCAGTGCCATAATATATAGAGGAAGGGCCTGATCCAGAGCTACGCCGCCCGCCGTAGTTATGGCAGACGGCTGCGGCATTTCTGCCGATCTGCGCATGCGCCGGGCAGATGTATCATAGTTTATCTGGGCTCCGGATCCTGCGTCCGTAACTACAGCATAGTTACTGAGGAAGGGGCGGTCTGCTCCATAACTACGCTGTAGTTACAGAAGGTAGGCGGGAGGAGGGATGGAAATTAGGAGGGGAGGGTTGTGTTAGGGCTTTCCTTCATGTGGCTGGCGTAATTACATACTGTTATGCCGGCTGAAGTTAGGGTAGCCTTCAGCCGGCGTACCAGTGTGTAATAAGCCGGCCACAGGTGGAGTGTCGGGGGAGTGCATTAGAGCTACGCTGGCCATAAATACGAACCATGGCACAGCATAGCTCTGTACCAGGCCCGAAGTCTAAAGCTTCTCCTGACACCACTGAAGGAGCTTGAGGCTGATCACCTTGAACTGGCAAACCCATAAACCAATTCATCTTTAGCAAGAAGATCACCATGTTATTGGAGAACAAGTAGAGATGAGCTAAGCTATTCTGATGATTAGCAAGACAGGGACTTTGGCATATGAAGATGCTGAGTCAGATCTAGACCTTTGATGCGGCTGCACTCAGACCTCCAGGCACAATGTCAGTGGGAATTAGGTACTAGATCTCTGCTGGATCCAGCTATCATATAGAGGCCACTCCTGTTGCATGTACGTACATATGATCCATGTACCCTACCTTAGCATGCCTTCACTGTACTATCTACATACTTTCCCCCCTCCCACATAGTGGAAGCGCTTTCCTTTTTATTCTGTACTTCCCAGTCTTTGGAAATGTTCCCAGGACTGAACTCTGGATCCAGATCCACACTGGGAATGCGGCATGTGCGTTATTCACACAAGGTAATCGGAAAACCGCCCCCCTCCCCTTTTCTGGATCTGGTCTGCTGAGTTTGAATGAGTAATTTCTTCACTGCTGGGGTTATCAGAAATGTAATCAACTTATTTCATATTCCTCTTTTCTTTTTCTCAATAATACACCACTAGGCTTTGCTTGATATTAGGTACCTTTAGCTCCATAGTCATTTCTTCTTCTGTAATAATAACATTTCAATCATTACACCTATCTCTGATTCCATTACATTTGAAATTCTTGTAAATTCCAAATGTATTAAATAGCTGTTGATGATGTTTACCCCATGCCAGGTTTATTAGAAGGGGGCATTCATTAATTGGCCAGCATTTGATTAGTTAGGAGCAAGAATTGGTAGATGCGGCTAGCAACTAATTATATGCAGATCTGCCTTATGAAGGACAGAGAGAGAATACATATCAGGATAGTCTATGACAGAGCCTACAAGTATGCAAACATAAAACAATGTCTCTTCTACTAATTCAATGAATCCTTTTGCATTACATCTGTAATGCAGATCATGTTAGATTCAAGATGTTTGGCTGCCAATATGTATTACAGTCTTGTCCTTTCTGAATTCACTGCTGTCACAATTTGTAGCAAATGACCAGGCTTCCTCAGGCATGGAATGACAGCTTAGTTGGTGCAGAATCTAAGTCTGGTTTTTACTGTGCCCCTGATGCTGGGGACGGGCTTGGCTATAGACACAAGGCAGATCACAATTTCAGGTTGCAGGCCCTGATGCAGCGCCAGAGAACAAAGGAGAACTGGGTAGCTGGCAGAGATCACTGCCCCTTGCTAAAAATCTAAGATAAATGTGAGCTGTGTGACCTAAAACTGGAGTGCTGGAGGCAAAAACTGTGAAGACATAAGAACACTGAAAGCAGGAGCTGTGGAGACTACAAAGGAATATGGGAAACTGAAGCTCTGAAGATTGCACAGGAATTCTTAAAGCAGGAGATGTGGAGACTGCAAAGGAATGCTGGAAATAGAGCTGTGGAAAGTGCACTGGAATGCTGGAAGCAGGAAATGTGGAGACTGCACGTGAATGCTGAAAGATGCTAAATCCACAGGAAAGCTAGGCACACAAAGGACCTGATCCAGACCTACGCCCGCGAGCGATCATACGGCGGTCGGGAGCGTAAAACCAGGTGAAAAAACGCACTGCGCATGTGCAGTATGAAAACTTCTGGTCCTCCGAAGGACATGAGCGTACAGGGAGCGTATTTTGAGCTTATTTTTCGCACAAGGGGCGTGCGTTTTGTACGACGATAGTCCGGACGCTCGAGTTACTACACAGAGACGGGGATAGCCATTTAAATTGTACAGTATGGGCGTGCTAAGCCCCGTACGACCAGCGTATCAGTACGAAAATTCGCACGGACGCTGGAAAAAGTTAGGGTAGGGTTCAGCCGCCGTAAGTAGGTACAATCAATGGGAGTGTCATGGGCGTGAAATTTTATACGCCCGGGCGATCATACGCTACGCTCGCGGGCGTAGGTCTGGATCAGGCCCAAGGAGTATAAATGTAATCAAGAGAAACTTAGGTTCTGTAGTGAGCCTATACTCTGGCAGCGGTTGTAGTCATATTTCCAACACAAGAAATACAGACATCAATTTCCCTAACGTGAAAATACCAACATGGAAATAATCACCTAAAAAGCTGAAACGATGTAATGACTGACCAACATGAAATCCTGACACATAAAATCCCAACGCAGAACATTTCCAACATGCTAATAATTCTGACAAACAACAATCCTGACATACATACACTACTCATTCACTGCAAATACACCTTAAGCAAATCATAAAGCACAATCCCTCCTAATGTATCAGTACATTCACTGATCATGGAGGCATATATACCTACCCGTATATATGAATTACATGCTCACATTGCAATATTAAAACAGTAATATATATATTACGCACCTAATTGCACCTAATAGGTTCTGCACACATCAAAAAAATAATTGTAAGAAATAAATAAACAAACCCCTCCCAATGCCAAGAAACACTTACACCCGGGCCCACTGTGGCCTGGTGTGCCCCCACACAATATATGGGTCAGCCCAATACAACAAAAAACAAAAAGATAAAAATTCCTGCTATACTATAAGGGAATCCTGCTAGTAAAATACTATAAGGGTTGCCAACTTTTCATAGCTTCAAGGCATAGTTGGCTGTAAGGGGGTGGGGCTTAATGATGCATTTTATGCAAATTGTGCTAGAAGCCACGCCTCCTGACTATCCATGCCCTTTTCCTTAGCTTTACTAGAGGTTGGGGCGAGGTTGGATGACACAAATTGCGTCATCATGTCCCACGCTGCCCCTAGTAACACTAGGAATACTAGTGTTGCCAGGCAGGGGGGGCAGGACTTGAGGCCATGGTTTGCGTGAAACTACAGCCGCAAGCCCTCTGTGGAAGATTTGCAGGCTCTCCTGGGATACCTGGAGAACTGGCCGAATTTCAGGAGTCTCCCAGATATTCTGGGAGAGTCGCCAGCGGTGGAATATTACCTTATCAGAGGCCTGAAAGAATAACTAGAGTGCTAGTATACCAGCGAAGGTATCTGCCAGTCTGGCACTAAACCCGTTAAAGAGTAAAGAAGCTGCTCAGTGCTAAGTGTATTCAGGCTCTAAAAAGATAGCTCAGCACTGATTAGAACCATCTATAGCTGCAGGAGAGCTGAGAGCTTGCTGGTATTGCTAGGCAACCACTACACTAAATAGCTATCAGGGCAATCAAGAACAGGGAACAGAAAAGAAGTGTGACCACTGCTTTACCACTGTTTTAAGCAGCATTGTTAAATTTGCAGCACCTTCAACTTCACCATCATTATTATTAAGGCTGATCATGCTTATATTCTTCCACCGCATATTAACTGGCAATTGGCAACACTACAGTCACTATTAAATTTGGCATTATAAATACAAATAATTTTACACTCTGAGGGAGTCCTGCTGAGTTGTACACCTGGAACTTTTTCTTTTGTTGTATTTTACATTTTTCAAATTGCATATGCTCAGAAATGACTATATTCAGTGCCCTACTGTCATGTGATCCATACTATCAGTTATATGCAAGAAGAGCGCTTCCTGGTGATCAAAGAGACAGTACGTAGTAGTGTGGGGCTTCACAACGTTGTACCATATACAGAAGGGCTTGTTATGCTCATTTATGCAATTCTGACAATA